>JASTWB010000255.1:0-27790 GCA_032158295.1 Pycnopodia helianthoides | reverse complement strand
TACAAAATTATATGCATTTACAAGATGCATTTGGAACACAATAAAATCTCTCAATGAATTAATTGGTCTGTAAACTACGTGTATAAACCAAAGTATTTGAGATTCAAATGATTTGGAAAGGTTTCACCAGGAACAAAACAATTGTGGTAAAGTATCTTGCTCAATTAAGACACATGTGCCATGACTGGAACTCGAACCCACACTCTGCTGATCAGAAACACCAGAGTCATGAGTCTTAACCAATCCAATTGGCCTCAATACGCCATTAATAGGCATAAAAGCTTTTTTGTTTTTATCAAAGCTGCATGCTGCATGCTGCATGCTGCATGCATCTCTAAACGCTGCTACAGAGAATGACTGGGTAACACAATGGAGGGATTAAGGTTTCAGAGAACTGCTGAATAACATAATGGGATTACCCAGCTACTGGAAACTACTGGATTACACAATGGATGTATAAGGCTACTGGGTTTCACAATGGAAGTACATGGCTAATGGTTAAACAATGCAAAAAAGCTTTTCAAAGATTCTTTTATTACTCCGATAAATACTATTCAGAGTTCGCTGCCTAAATTTTGTCTGCAATAGCTCTGTCTATGCTATGCCTGGTGAGGATATTTCGAGGCACGATCACTTTTCACACCATTTAACTCAAACTAGATTCAAAAATCATCTGATCACTTTCTCTCTCTCTCTTGCTATACTCAACCCTAATACACCTGTTCACTACTGTTGTCAATGCAGGTCCGTAGCAGACTGTTCTATTACTCCAATAGGAGTGTTCGGATAATATTCTGACAGACATGAGGGACATCTGAAACAAAAGAGGATCAGAGCGAAACATGAATTTAAACTGTCAAACTGAGTAAACCCTCAGGCCTCATTTATATTGGGCAATGTCAAGTATCCAAGAATCTTACAAGACCAAGCTGAAGATGCCCTGTTTCACAGCCCCCCCCCCCCCAAAGAAAAATAAATAAATAAATAAATAAACAAAATAAAATAAAATAAATAAATAAACAAATAAACAAATAAATAAATAAAAATATTATAATAAAATCACACACACAGGTAATTGACACTGTTCTTTCTAGGGGCTAATCTTCACACATTTTACCAACCATTCATATGATCGAAGGTGCTAGGTCAAACTTCTGGCCAATATGGCCCTGCAACTTTATTCAAAGTTTAATTTTTTTTTTTTTTTATAGACTCAAGAAAATAATAAACCTTAATTTGAGGTATTGCTCACAGAAATCTGCCAATGATAAGTGGTAATTAATTAAAAACTAAAATTTAAAATATTGTTGGTATCCCTACATTATTTCACGTCAATCAGCCATGTACAAACAAATTGGCATTTTATGATATATTTATTCAGTGCATTTTCAGTGGCACATGCAAAATGTTTTTCATTTTGAAAAAGCCTACTGTATCAAAAATAAATCTTTAAAAATCTTTTTTTAAATAGTCTTTCGCCGGATACTAGGCCATACATGCACTCTTTAAAGCTTGGATTAGTATCGATTGATTTAACAGGTTGATGGAAAACTCATCAAATGGTTTACTCAAATGGTAATAACTATATATCAAAATCCATCTTGGGTCCTCTCAAGTTCATTTTGTATCCTATTATTTTTCAAATAAATCAGAAACATTTCATACAGCCAGGGAATAAAGATTATTGTTGATAGGTTCAATGCCATTGAGTTAAGCGTATGGCCCTCAACTGTGTTAAATTCATCTTGTGTGTTAACCTTGATACAACAGTAATCCATTCATATGGTATGCCATCACTGCTTGCATACATACTGTACATAGAGATCTAAAAATAGAAATGGGGATTTCCCTTCACCAGTAATTCTCCAGGCAGTGTGATTGCTGTGCTATAGTGCTACAGACTGTTGATTGAATTTACATGTCTTCAACGTTCAAGCAGGAGCTTTCTTGATGTTGTGTTTTTAAGACATCTTCTCTAGTAGAAATTAGTCAAGCAACTATTACACTGTAGGTATGTATGTCAATGAGATTTTAGGAATAATTATTTTGGCATTATAGAGTCCTGTGTCCCAATCTGAAATTATGTTATATGTAGATTGAGTGGGTTATAAAAAGAAGCCAATGCTAAACCCTCCTACTGTCTGACCATCCAATATAACCAACTACACCTAGCCAAATAGAATGCCAGTTGTCTTGTTACCATCTCGTTGTTTTTTTTTTCACTAACAAAAATTCCATCAATGACCAGCTCTCTCAGAATTACCGTAGGAATTGTACTGCAGTAAAATAGCCACTACTGGGTCAAATAAACCATTTTGGTTGTCAGATGGCTTCTTATCTAACCTTGTACAGGGCCTGCACTGCCCTGGTTGTTTATTTGGATACTTGAGTAGAATGGTGTTGCATAGTTAGACCATGGTTAGGCCCCTTTCACACGAGAGCATTTTAGCAAGGGTCCCTTGCTAAATTGTAGCATGGTTGTAAAATTTTACAAAATGCACCTCGTCTGAAAGGACAACAAATTTTGGAGAGTCAAAGGTCCCTTGTAAAATATTGTCCAACATTGTTAAATTTTGTCGGAGGTCTGGCCCTACGACAAAATCTTCCACTAACGAAAGTTTTTACCAAAGACATGCGCGAAATCATCGTGTGAAGGGAACCTTTGTTTATTGAACAACGTCCTGCACTAAGTCTCCCATATAGCGCATGCGTGGCGACCTTTTTTGTGTGACCCTTCACATAGCGACTTTATTCATGTACTGTATCCATGCAGCGTGTACGCATGGGGCAGCTACTGGTGTCAACACATCATGGCCGACTCTAGCTTTCGTATGCTGCTTTTTCTGCTGCAATTTATTCACTCAGTTCACAGAAATAGAAGAAAACAAATGGAAATCAACCACAGAAGAAGGAGACTCCATACGTTTC
The DNA here is from genome assembly GCA_032158295.1 of Pycnopodia helianthoides. Taxonomy (NCBI): domain Eukaryota; kingdom Metazoa; phylum Echinodermata; class Asteroidea; order Forcipulatida; family Asteriidae; genus Pycnopodia; species Pycnopodia helianthoides. The sequence goes on along the minus strand of JASTWB010000255.1, from coordinate 24,862 downwards.
ATCCATTCTTAATCTGATTCGTTTTGTTAACATTTTCTCCACTACATGTGCATACGACAGACGATAGCTGCATGCAGTAAACAATATGACTGACCGAGTGGTAAAAAAGCTTGGGACGCATCAATCCCACGCATGCCCAGTTCAATTACGACAGAACTCCGCTAGTACTAATATTAATTCACTCATTACCAGAAATTTGTGAACTGTACCTCAGCGCATGCCCCGACTTCGCTCAAACAACCCCATTAGGTTTACACAACATGTGTACATAAAACAGTCGTATGATCACTTTAGCTGCTGAAAATACAAAGTGCAACTAGCCTATGTGAAAGACAAATGTTTCATGAAGTTCCTTTAAACTTTTGGAAAATTCTGAGGAAAAAATAATTGTACATCATTTAATTGAAATTTTACAAACGTGTTTCAATATAACCGCAGTAAACCCAGGCCTAGAACAAAGTTAAACATAAAACTTACGTTTGTCCAAAAATATCATGGTCACCATTGAAAAGAAATTGACATAAAAAGGTTCAAAGGTCAGACATCATAACCCACATTCACTAGCACCGCGCTAATCCCGACATATCTCTGTGGAGTTATAGACGTATCTTATGTACAATGTATTTCACGTGCAATGTACACACAACAATGGCGACGACGAATGTCCTAGTTTTTCTCAACATAACTGGTGTTTTTACACATGGAATAATATGAATTGAAAGGATATGAGATTGAGTTATGTGTAAAGAAGTTATCCATATGGCATTGGGTTCATTTCAAAGGCACAGTTTGAAAGATTTCAATCACTTTTTGAACATTATTATACGAGTGCTCTCAAGTTAGTTATTTTCCCCCGCATTGTGCGTGCTGCTGTGGGTGCCGCAATTTCCTCTCATTGATTGGTTAAGCCCTGCTCATGGCCAAACACGCAGCGCCCTCATCGGATGGTATTGTGTGACGCCGGTTTCACAAAATAAAGCATTATTGGTAGGACATGGGTTTATTGCCACCCACTTATTCAAGGTTTTGCCAGATGCATTGCAGTCTAGTTGTTTTGTTGGAGCCAGTTGATGTTGCAGAACTGTTTCCAGTAAAATTAAAAGGTCGATAAGAATCAAAAGTGCTTATAAAGTGTGTCTATTTCTCTGTTTTTAGGCATACAGAGGCTAAAATTTTCACCCCAAATCTCAGAGCTTCCGAGGGCTTTGCCCCCTAGAACCCCGCCGGGGCTTTGCCCCTGGACCCCGTCATGGCGGCCCCTGGACCCCACCCACCACGCACCATTACGCTGTGTTGAATTCCATGGTGCTTTCTCTATGGTTGAATCAAAAGTGCTTTAAAAAGGTCACTATTTCTCTGTTTTTAGGCATACGGAGGCTTGATTTTTCGATCCCCCCCCAAAAAAAAAAACCCGCCAAAAATCAAAGATTCTGGGTGTTTCGCCCCCCTGGACCCCCACAAGTAAGGGTTAGGTTCAGGGTCAGAGTCAAAGTCAAAATAAAGGCCTGTCAAAGATCAAGTCTTCTATCTCAAAGTCAGGCTCACTTTAGAGGTTTGGACACTTCATCAAAGTTTTTAAAAAAAAGGAACAGCTTTGTGTTTGTTCACAAACACCTAAGGTCTAGTTCTATTTGTCTCTGTTGATAACATGATCTTGGTGTTATGATGACCAACGAGTCGGAAGTTGTACATCAACAAAATGTTGTGCTAAGCAAACCGTATTCAAAGGGTTATCTGGCACACTTGTTATGATATCAATAAGTATTCCGTTAAATTCTTTATTTAACACACGTAAGACCCATTTTGCAATCTAGTACCCTCATTTTAATGTTCATAACTGCTCCATTGAAAGTGTTGTGTGACATGCAGCCAAATTTATTCTGGGAAGCTCTGCCTCACACGAGGAGTAATGTCCTCTTTCCCAAGGGCCTTCAGAATCTGATGTCAATTTCAAATAATGATAACGTTAGGTTCTGTAACACTGATTTCAACAATTTAAGATCTTCAACAAATGTAAAACTGGCCTTTAAGGCAAACACTATGTAACCTCATTTTACAACTCTTAAAACAAAAACCATCTGACCAAGAAATTAAAGTTTTATCTCAATTAAAATCTGACCTCCATGTGCTACTCCACGAAGTGTTTCAAACCCACACTCAAAACTTCAGGGTGATGCCCTACACTGCTTGGACTGTTGACAATTTATTTTAATTGACATTAAATTTACAGGTAAACAAATCAAGCTTTTTCACTGATCAAAAAAGATGGCAGCCAAAGTAACAGTTGAGTCAGTATTACAAAAGATCACTGAGAGACATCTTCAATGTCAAATCTGCATGGACCGCTTCAAGGAGCCCAAAATGCTGGAATGTTCTCATTCATATTGTCTGGAATGCCTTCAACAACTTGCAGAGACTAATCCAACAAGTCAAATGCTAACATGTCCAGCGTGTCGAGATCAAACTTCATTGAGTGGAAGAAAAGTTTCTCAGTTACGTTCTGATTTCAAGTTGACTTCTTTGTTGGATGAAATAGAACAGCATGAGACTGAACTACAAAGTCAAAAAGACAATCAACCACCAAGTCAGGGGACTGTTTCTAAATGTAGTAAGCATACTGACAAGGATGTCACCTTGTACTGTGACTCATGCAAACTGTTTATATGCACAACTTGCATTGCAAAGGACCACAGAATGCATCCTGCCACTGAAATAAATGAGGTTTTAAACAACTGCAAGAAAAAAGCCAATGAAATATTAGCAGAAGTAGGACAACATCACAATAATTTCAATATTGCTTTACAAGACATAGCTACTTCTCGCAAGACTTTAGATTCTATGTTTGCTGCCACCAAAGCAAAGATTTCAAAGAAGGCTTTTGAGGAGATTGCCAAGGAGGTTGCAAGGATCAGAAAAAAAGAGAAGGAACTGATGGGAGAATTAGATCAGATTCATAAAGACAAAGCCAAAACCATAGAAAATGCAGAAACTACAAGTAAAGATGAAATGACAAAAGCGCAGAATATGAAAGTTACAGTTATTCAACTCATGGATAAAGGAAACTTTTGTGAGAATCTACATCTCATAGAGAAACTCTTGCAAGACCTCAAAGACTACACAGAGATGCAACCCAAACAAGTGCCCAGTGAATTGGCTTATATAGACTTTGAAGAGGATCAGAAATTACTCGGGAGACTGAGAATCAAAGAAGAACAAAAACTAGAAGCAGCAGCTTGTGCCGTGGTTAGACAGCCAATATGCAAACCCCAGACAAAACTTACACAAAAGACATGGACACTGAAAACAGAAATAATAGAGTACATGAACAAATATAAACAAATACAAAACATCTGTGCATATGATGTTGCTTCTTACTGCAATAGTGATGTTGTTGTTGTCTGCGATTCAACAAACCCCATCTTGATCAAAATATTAGCAGCTCAATGCAATGTCATCCCAATAGAGCTGCTGATCAATGGTCTCTTTACTCCAAGCAGTGTGAGAGTGAATAAGAATGATGAGCTCATTGTTTTAGAAAGAAAAACGGTCAAGATCTTCAACAGAAATAATAAGTGTCTCCATCAGTTCAAACTGGGTAGACAGCCATCATGTATAGCAGTGGATGACAACAATCTGATAGCAGTTGGTTCTCATGATGAAATCTCTCTACACAAACCAGATGGATCCCTCATCAGAACATTGTCTGCTCCAGGATTGATGAATACTTGACTATCTACAAACAGCAACTCATTTACACCAGCACCATTGACAATAAGTTAGTATCAATGGACTACATGGGTAGCATTGTATTCTCAGTAGATATCAATCAGTCCAAGTGGCCTCGTGGTTTGTGTTGTGACAAGGATGTCAGCATCTATGTTGCTATATGGGATATAGAATCATCATCAGGTGAGATCCATCATTACAGTCCAAATGGCCAGTACATTGGATGCATCGTTGAGGGCTGCGCTGATCCGCATGGTATAACACTTACACTAGCTGGTGATCTGGTTGTGGTTACAGATGAATCAGTTCAAATCTACGTGTATCACCGTGAGTAAAGAGAGCTGGATCAAAAAAGGCCACAAAACCTCCTTTAGGTCCTCTTGCTTTGGAACATAATTAAGGTCTATTGAACAGAATATATCAATGGACAATCTTGACAAACTGAAAAAAGAACTAGAAGCTATTACTAACATGGAATAACATTTATTGTATACTGAAGATCTAAGTTGAAATAAGATTTTTTCACCACCTGTTTTTATAAACGCAAACCAAGCAAGGATGATTGATCAATGATTTCAAAGAAACAAATTCTACTTAATCTTCATGTCTTCCAGAAGAATAACAACTTTTGTCTTTCTTAATTAGCCAGTTTCTGTTGGGAAACGCACTGACTAGACAGTTTGTTGTACTACAAATATTCAAAAGATTAATTTTGATCTACAATTTTGTCAAAGATGAAAACAAAAAGTTTTCTATCCTTTGAACATAAAACTCTCCTCAACAAAAGTTGATAGATTTCGAGTGTCTTATGACTGAGTAGGTTAAAACCTACAAATTATAATAAATTTGAAAACATTATAAATAGTTCAAATTCTTGCTCTTTGGGTTCATGTCTTTGTTTGTTTCATATAATATTATATTTGTGCCTTTAGAAGTGCTATCCCAGTTCTATGTGTATGGACAGCTGACCCAATAATACTAGTTTTATTCACTATTGGCACAGAAGCCACGAACTGACACATGCCAGAAAAAAAGTAGCAATCGCCGAAAATGACATTTAAAGTTGAGTACTTTTAAAATAAAACTTTTCAAAATATAAGGGTATTTGCAACTGGTTTTCTTACAGAGGACACTTGATGCATTCATCTTCAAGTAAACAAGGTTTGTGTAAGTTGAAACCCAACTTATTCACGTTTGCACAAAACTGACACCATCCAATGTATAGCCACGTTTATTTAATTTTACAGATACAATTGTTCATGTAAGTCTAGAAATATCTTGAGTTCACTATAAACAAACTCTACAGATCATGTACTTGTAGAAAAAAATGTAATCTCATTTATTTCATAAATGTTATCAGTTATTTGAAGTTGGGGAACAAGTTGCCATTTTTGTTAATTAAGTTTACTGTCCTTCTCAAGCCTAAACAGTTAGTGACAAAAACTGACAAGTTATCACGATTCATAGAACTTGAATTACTGCAGCTTGTGTACTGTGCAGTGCAGGTTTATGGATCGCAAGGATTCTTGAAGCTGAATATGGTCTCTTTCCGTTGGTGTAACGTGAGTGATGATTGGCAGGAGAGCAAAATCATATCCAATGAAAAAGACTGTTTCATAGCATGTGTTATACGTTAGAGGTCAGAATGTGAATTGACGATGTATGTGTATGTACAATGTGCAAACAAAGACATACAGCACATAATTTTTTGAGTGCTTCTCATGCTCTAGGCCTATATTCTATTATTATCTAAGGCCATTTACATATGTTTCAAACATAAGCAAAAACCCATTAAACTCTACGGGGGGTTCACCTACTAGCATTGAATTGATATTATTTCAAATATTTCAACTGTAAAAACAACATGCCTATAGAAGATTTTATGGAACTTTGAAGACTACAAAATGTTAAGTCTACTATGTTCAACATCTATAAATGTATCAAGCCCTTTTCACACTGAGTCTCTTATCATTGTGGAATACAACCCTGGGGAAGCCTCATGAAATGTTTTACCCCTTGGTTACCCAGGCGCACTTTCACACTGTCCCCGCTAGCCTTGATTGCAAGGCTGTGTTATAATTTGCTTACTACAAAGCTAAAAATGTGCATAACCACAGCCGCACAAATGCGATGCCCGAATGCAATCCAACTCCTGTTCCGGTCCCCCCGACTGTCTTTAAACAGCACACCACGCTCTCACCCAAGAAAGCACACAAACGCTTGTTTCCACAGTCCCACACACACCGCTATTGCCCACAATCCTAGCCCGTGAGCCGTCAGGCTCACAGCCTTGACGATCTTGTACACTTCCGAGTCTTGAGGTTATGATAATGAGTGTGCTGTACTTGTAATAAAAGGCTCTTGATTGGCCATTGGAAGTGGTCATGTTTAATAAACATTATGAATAGTAATACACAGGGGGGCGGAAGGGGTGTTGCGCAATCATTTGCGATCGCAGTTTGGGTACACCCCATTTTAAAAAGAGGTGATGACCATTAAATACCAAAAAGAAATCCATGTATACCGTTAAAATTATCTCTTTAACAGCACTGAAAACATAACAGTGTATATCGTAAGAGTATTTTCAATTGTTGAGGTGCTTAGTTTTAAATAAAATGTGTAAAAATATTAACGAAAATTTTCCGTTGGTTTATTGCAGCGGCTGACGTATGAATGGGTCCAGGTGGGAATTTGGTTATAAAACGTCTCCCCTAAAATGGCTACAAATACCGACATAATGAAAAAAATTATTGTTCATCCTCTGATTTTTTTTCCATTAACGTAATACTTAGGTATTAACGTTAATACTTTCATTCCTGAAAGTTTAAACAAAATCCATCTGTACATCCTCTAGATATTTGACGATTTTTAAAAGGGTTTTTTGAGAGAATGGTTTCTGCCGATGCTTAGTTTGCGTTCAAACGATCTCTGTTGACGGACGGGAACATTTTCTGCAGGTAATTTTAATTCTGAGGCAACTTACGTCACATCTTAAACAGATATGTTATACATGTCGTTTACATTAAAATATATGTTATTTATTAAATTGTTAAATTACTGAAGCAGTTGGCAACGAAAAAAAAATTACAAATGTTTTTTGGTGTAAAGACTTTGTGAATTTACAACATTTGAAGATAACAACACCCTCTGATAAAATGGACTCGTCCAAGCAGTCTCGACGGCCCGCAATGGACATGTACATGTACATTACACACACGTCCGTTTGTACAGTGGTTTTGATTGTGGAGCTTCGATCAGCAGTCCACGTCACTAGGGTCGAATGAGATTGTTTTCAACGTAGTGGCGCGCTGGTGTGTGATTGGCTATTAGGAATGATGTATTATTCATGAAATAAATCTTTGCATATCCACTCACCCCCCCATTTTCCACGGATTTGCGAAGAAAAACAATGAAACACATAAGAACTCGGTTTACAAGATCGTCAAGGCTGTGAGCCTGACGGCTCACGGGCTAGGATTGTGGGCAATAGCGGTGTGTGTGTGGGGCTGCGTACGTGCTATTTTTTTTAGAGTCAGTCGGGGGACTGGGGTTGTATCGCATTCGGGCGGCTGAGGTTTTAGTATCCTTGCTCTATGGTTTTAGCTAGAGTACTTGTCTACACAGCCTTGATCAAGGCTATGTCCCTGCACGTATGTTTACCTGGGTCCCATTCCAAGGGGGTTCTGGTGTCAAGTTTCACACTAGTTCAAACCTTGGCTAGCAGAGGTCATCACTGTAGTTTTCTTGAAAGCGCAACTGGCTGGTGTAAAGTTTAGTGAGACCGTTTTTACCACGTACTAAGCAATTCAATGTTATCCTTTTACAAAACCAACCTTTTACAAAACCATTAATTTGAAAACTTAAAAATAGCTTCAACAAACATAACATCAGAAATGTTTCAGTTGGTATTTAATTTCTATAAAACGCAACAAACTTATACTTCAATACAAATACTTCAATACAAATCTGTAGATCAAATAACTATAACACAGACAATTGTTTTAGCATGTACTTCTCGACCTCGGCTGTTTATCTTTTGCTCTTTTTACTGTCTGCCAGTAAACTTGGGTAAGCAAACCCCGCTCTTGTTTCTCACAAGCAGTGAATAAGAATACCCAGGGTCTTATCACTTACCCCTACTCCAGAGCAGGGGTGGCTAATCCACGAGGTATGCCCCTCTGCCGGAGTAGATCAAGGGTAAAGCGATACAAGTGTGAAAGGAACAGCCGTTATTCATCGTGGAGGTCCCCCCCCCCAGAATAGACTAGTGTGACAGGGGCTTTAGAGTTTAAAAGTCAAGAATTTCACTCACCTCTCATTGTGAGCATTCTGTTCCTTTTTATGTCTCCAACTCCAATTGTAGTGTCTTCAGAGCTTCACTGGTAGAGTCATCCGAGATTGACTAGGATCTTCTGTATAGACATGATGAGTGTCACCTGACATGAAAGAGGATCAGAGTAAAGGATAAAAGATCCAAAGATTGTCAAAATGTCTCTGGAGGGAAAGACGGAAATTGTCATTACATAGGCTCACTCTGCTTCGCAGCGCGCCAATAATAGAAAATCAGGTTCTTGTCAAAAACAACACCTGCTCCAACTGCAGCGCTGGGACAGCTTATAATAAAATAAGTTCAATTCCTTTTATTTATTTTTATCGCCATGACTGGCATAAAAATTGCTTTCTTTTTCTGTGCAGGAAAACACAAGTCTAAGCTTACTGTCAAAGCTCACTATAAAGAAAATTATTCAGATTATTAAGGCAAAGTACAGAATTGATAATATCAAATGAAATTGATCATAACAAAAGCAACTTGATTTTTTGCCAAATTATTCAAATACACAAAGTTAGGAAATGTTCCCCTAGGGAGATTTAGTAGTAGGCAGGGAGGTGAATACCTGACACAGGGCAAACCAGCTAAACAGTTGACTACCATCGTCCCAAAACACGTAAAGGACTACCATGTCCCGCTGACACAAATTGTGGCCACACCCAGGGCACCACGCCCTTCCAAACACAAGAACTACCTTGTCCACACCCACTTGAAACACTTGTGTAAAAGTTCTGCAGGGGTTGCCCTTAACTTTTTTTTCAACTAGCCAGCAGGACCAGCAGAATTTTGACATTGTGTAAGACCGTAGACGGTATAAGTATGAAAACTGGGCTTGAAAAAAATTGCAAAGAATGTAAATATTTTTGAGAAATGAGAACATCGTTAAAATGACTACATCCAACTCTTTACTAAAAATCTAAAAATCTGAGTCGGATGAAGTGCCTTCTTCGACACTTTGCTCCTCATCTTCTCCCTCACTCTGCTCCTCAGCTTCTCCCTCACTCTGCTCCTCATCTTCTCCCTCACTCTGCTCCTCATCTTCTCCCTCACTCTGCTCCTCATCTTTTCCCTCACTCTGCTCCTCATCTTTTCCCTCACTCTGCTCCTCATCTTCTCCCTCACTCTGCTCCTCATCTTCTCCCTCACTCTGCTCCTCATCTTTTCCCTCACTCTGCTCCTCATCTTCTCCTCACTCTGCTCCTCATCTTCTCCCTCACTCTGCTCCTCATCTTCGCCCTCACTCTGCTCCTCATCTTCGACACTTTGTTCCTCATCTTCTCCCTCACTCTGCTCCTCATCTTCTCCCTCACTCTGCTCCTCATCGTCTCCCTTACTCTGCTCCTCATCTTCTCCCTCACTCTGCTCCTCATCTTCTCCCTCACTCTGCTCCTCATCTTTTCCCTCACTCTGCTCCTCATCTTCTCCCTCACTCTGCTCCCCATCTTCTCCCTCACTCTGCTCCTCATCTTCGCCCTCACTCTGCTCCTCATCTCGACTTCATCTTCACTTTCAAGAAGACTGGCCTCTTCTGCATTTTCTTCATCAGTCTCTTCCACCTCACTTTATGGCTCAGAACAACTGTCTTCATCCTTTGCTGAACCAGCCATGCGCTTCGCTCGCACTCCTGAGTTTACCCATAGATCTATAGCGGGCATGGGGTCATACTTCTCAATGGAGGCAGTATGCAGTATGACCATTAGTTGGTCTGTGACTGATTCGTCCCTAAGTCTTGTCCGCGTGGTTGGTCTTGGGCAGCTTCAATCTGCTGAAACCACGTTCTGCATCTGCTGAACTGGCTGGGATTGTCTCCATCAGGTCAACCAGACAGCAGATGTTGGGCAGCTCCTCCTTCATTGCAGGGATTATCTCAGACCACTTTGCTCTTGTGATCTTCTCGTACCTGAAAATGTTAAATGAATTTCATCCAATAAATCAATCATTCATACTTTGTTTGAACTAAAAATAAGACCTCTTTTTTAAAGGAAAAAGCTTAGCTATTCAAATGATATGACCCTGTTTATTTCTAGTGACGTTACCTTAAAAATTCTCACTAAATTGCATCCAGTCCTGCCAACTAAATTTCATGAATCCTAGTAGGTAATTGCAATAGATATTTTTAAGTGCAAAGTTTTAGACATAACTAGAATCGTGAGTGACTTTTGCATTGTTAAATTCAAAATAAAAATTAGTTTTAATTTGTCCTTATTGCTTACTTGTCATATACCCTTGACTTGAGGAGGTCCCACTCCACAGCAACTTCATCGGTATCTACATCGGCTCCTCTGAGCATCGGCAAGAAATGCTTTACCAGCTGCGCTAAGTACTCATCACCAAAGTCTGTATCCATAGATCAAAATAATATGCAATATTTTCAAGTGAATCACATTTTTGTTTAAACATATCTTGTTTTTTGAAAAAATAAGTGATTTATATTTTAGTTTTAAACAATCACAGAGTCAGTAACTAGTGAATAATAAATAATCCCTTTTAAAATAGTAACCTACCTTTTGAGGCCTCTTGTGAGTCTTTCTCTGGCCAAAGCTTGAAGCTGCCAATCCTCAATGCAGAGAGGATGCCAGAATTCATGTCTGAAAATCTGCCATCAAGGCTTACAGACAGCCGATTTAGAGTTGTTACTATCGCAGTAGTGATATCCCCAGTCCCAGTCAGAACTTCACCCATAAAGACTTTGTCTTCACCGAAACCTGCTAACTTGGGCGTCGTCTTCCTATCAATTAAAAAAAAACAAGTTTCGTTTTTTAAGAACAGTTTTCACCTTTGTTTGTCCGAGTTATAAATTTTTCCACTGTTACTCAAAACACTGCACTGTGTGTGTACTTAGTCTTTAGTTTATAGTTAGTTATTACCTTCTTTGGTATTTCGAAAGAGTTGCACAAGCTGCATCAATGGAAGATGCTACCTCAGCAACTGTTGAGTTGGTCAACTGCGATGACAGTGGAATTTTTGAAAGTATGGTCACCACATCCAGCAGGAAGTATGAACTGCTTAGCCTTTGCCTTTGCATCTATGGACATTCCCGGCTCTGCTTGAACCTGTGCAAAATTTAAAAATTTCAGAAAACAAACCATTATAATTATGACAAATGTTAACCAACAGTAAAATATTTTGAGAGCAGTTGAGGTTAAATTTTTTTTGATAAAGTCGGCTTACATTTTAAGTGACTGAAAAAGTTAGTAGGAATAAATATGAACAGTTTTCTTGAGATAATGTACTATAATTAAATACCACAGCAGGGAGTTATAAAACAAGGTAAGAAACAACTGTTGGGATAACAATAATGATAATAATTTATTATTAACCTGTCGGAGGTGTGTCAGTAAGGCCTTGTAGCCCCGGAGAAGTTTTTTTATTGCCCTTCTGTAGGTGAGGTAGCCATCTTGTTCCGCCAGCTCTTGTAGGAATGGCCACTTCTTGTTTCTCTGCCTCTGCGGCGAGCTTCAAGCCACTGCGGTTTTTAGAGCTGTTCCTGTAAAACAGGTACAGTCCAAGCAGAATGTTGCTTAATGTGGTGTACATGGCCATTGTCTTCAGGGCGTCTTTAAATGCCAATTCCAGCCGATGTGCTGTGCAGTGAACAGCTTGAAGAACACTACTGTAGCGCTTCATCTGCGTGGCAACTCCATTGTTGCGACCTATCATGACAAATGCCCCGTCTAACCCAAAGCCAACCAGCTTTTTTTTTCAGGAACTGTTCATCATTACCCAATCTCTCTCGCAGGCTTTTTATTACGCCATTCGTAATAGAATCAGCATCTGCTTTTGCCACACTCCTCACCCCAACCAACTGTATGTGTGAAGTGCTGTCAACACAATATTTGACATACAAAATCTCTGCTTCAGTGACCTTTAGAAGCTTTAAGCGCTCAACCTGTAAACAAAACCAAAAAGCAAATACAAAACCAGTGAGATTGATTTAAAATTAGCAGGACTTAAATTAATAAGAAAAGGAAAAAATAATACTTACAGCAGTGACACTAAGCAATAAAGAAAATGAACAGAAAAAGGTTCCCTTATTCCTTCCGAAGATCAAACGTTGACTAACACAAATGCAAACCAAACGCGGTCTGGTTCTACCCTCCGACCACGTGAAACTAACGAATAAAAAAACAAACAGTGGGAACCAGCCTATAGGTAAAACCTATGTACGCTTGTTTTACCATGTACAGACATAAACAATTCGTCTCCAGTAATACAGTGCACCAATGCCTAGCCTCGCCGGCCTGCACGCACGGCAGCAGTTTACGGACAGTGAAGTGATGCATATTCATAAGCCCACACTGAGCCAACTACGTAACGCACGTGGTTCCACCCATGGAGCTGTCCACCACACTGCATGCATTGGGCCCGCGCCGGCTGGCGGTCAGTGGTGTAATGGGGGAACAAAAAGCGACCGAGAAAGCAAACTGACTGACCGGCTGGCTACAGGTTGGATACGGCTGCCCGCTCACTGAGTCGTGGTCCAACGAACCGAGCGGCTGGGCGTAGCCCATAATTTGTTTTATACTTTTTTTTCTTTCAAATTGATTGTTAATATACATTTTTATTTGAAAATGGCTACATAAAAAATTGTCAATTGTCAAATTGTAAAAAAAGGTATTTAAAAAAAAAAAAATTTTCTACTTTAGGCTCTAACCAACGATAAAATTACATAATGGTTTTTGGTTTTTGGAAATACTAAATTTGAATAAGGGAATCCATGTGTGGTGAAGAGGTTTTAAACTAGTGGTTTAAACCTGCCGAGGCCTGGTTCTTGATAATATCACCGAGACGAAGTCGAGGTGATATTATCAAGAACCAGGCCTCGGTGGGTTTAAACCACTAGTTTAAAACCGATTCAACACACTTTGATTCCCATTCATAATTACCTTTCTCCTAAAAGTATCCAAAAACCCTGTAAAAGTTGAGAACAAATCTGACAGTTTAGCCTTAGCTCACCTCGACTCGGCGTTGAATTTCTATGCGTGTAGAAAAACCACGTCGCGCAATTTTCAAACTTGCGTGCTTAAGTTTCAAGCTATCGCATGCAAATTTCCAACTGGCGCGAAATAAACTATGCGGCTTACCAAATTTGCGGGCTCCGCACAAACGTGATAGCGCCCTCTTTGACAAAAAGTTGCCAAGCCATGTTTAAACACTTCTAGCCGGTGTTATATCGTCCGTTTAAACACCCCCACGTGATGTCCTCTCGTCCAATCAGAATGGATAAACTGTCCCAGGTATTTATGAATAATTATTAACGTGTAACCACATAGCTGCTAATTTCGATTTGTTCTTATTTTTTATACAAATTTTATTGCCGGAGTCCTGAGATAAAAACGAAAAACGTCTGAACGATTACTGTGATCGAATCATTCATGATAAAACACATAAATTAATTCAAGGCCCAAGTAATAGTATTTACCCTAAAAACTCACCTCTGCTATGAAATGGACGAACCTCCGAGCTGATTTGTTGATCCTGTAGGCAGAGCCAACATCAAGGCCTTTGGCGATGTCAAGTTTTGCCATCCAACGGTAGTCGGTAAATGGGCGGCAGTTTCTAAACAGAAGCTGTAGACGCTTCACGGAGGCCATGTTCATGGACTTGAGCATCACTTCTGCTGGGCTTGTTCCTTGGACGCTATCTTCGGCCTTCTGTCTGTCCACTGCAAGTTGATGATTTTCACTTGTGGCATGGGACTTTACAGAATCAATTTTGAAATTATCTGTGCCCTTGAAGAAAACATTGCCTTGTTTTTTCCCCTTGTTGCCTTTTACTCCGTTGGATCGACAGGTCTTACAAAACCTCAGGTCTTCGTCATCATCGTAACACAGCCACTTGAATTCAGATGCCCATTCTTTCCGATACGATCATCGTCTTTTATTTTAATCGTACGCTTTGTCACGTTCACGTTTGGAGGTTGACTTAGTGGCATTTATTTGGGTCCGAAACGGACGGCAAAAATCTCCACATAATTACTGAGATATTTTTAGGTGAACGGTTTGCAGCTCGGAACCCAAAAGATAAATGAGCCCAAGTGACACGATCGTTTTCTTCTATATACGTTTTAAAACTGCAGGGATCCCAATATTAAGGACTATCTTGCAATTGTTTATGTAATTAAAATGCAGTAGCCCAAACCTGACCTACTTGGCAGACTCACAGTCTCACACGCTCCACTTACAATATGCTGTAAACTATCATCAGGGACAGGTGTAATACAAAAAACACACATTGTTAACTGTGTCTGAGCATGGTCAGAGACAAGTTGTAAACTGTGATACTTTAATTCACATAAAGTGTATTACATTGATTTACAAGGGACACCCACAATAAGCCCAGACTACAGGAGCGATGTGGACGGTTTGTTTACAAATTTAATTTTGTCAACCTCAAAGCCTTGCGTTTTTTTCGCCTGGCCAGCCGGACCACTTGACAAGGTGTTTCAGCTGGTCCGCCGCCGTTTCAACTGGCATTTGGCCAGCGGACCAGCGCTAAGGTCGAACCCTGATTCTGTATGCACTGTGCTTGTTGTGCAGGGAACTATCAAATCAACTGTTTTCTTTGAGCATATATTTTTCTTTTGGGGGGGGAGGTAAGGACAGGTGGTGCCGCCTGCATGCGAACACCAGGCGCATGCACGAGCGTGCAGACAATTGACTAATTTAAGGTAGCTGGTACGCACATGAAACCGACATTATGCTAACATAAACAAAAATACTCTGCAGAGTATTTCTATTTATGGTGATGTTAATTTTCAGAGCTCATAGTCTAATGAAGGAGATTAGGTTCCATGTAAACGTTGAACAGCCAAAAGAAAGACCTTGGTTGGTGGCTTGGTCCATTAACAGCGGCCAGCCAACGACCTGGTAAAAAACTTTGCAGAGGAGACCAGCTCCTCACACTGTTATTGCCTATAATACCTGTACCTGTAACCCTTTCTTTTTAGTTGACTATACACTCATACCCCTCTTCATTACCATTGGTGACTTTAGTTGACCAAGCTTACACACAAAAAAAACATAAAGCCTGAGCACAAAGACTACTTGCAATAAAGCTGTAGTTTGTCCATGTTCACCCTCCATAATTATACCCAAGCTTACCATGGATCTTTCCAATGCTGGTAAAATAAAATAAGGTTGCTTTTATTAATGCAATCTCTTTAATTTAGAATCTAATGATCCGAAATGCTTAACAACTATAGAGTGCCAAAAGGTTGTGTACAAAAAGTGTTGGAGTTTACAGAAAGACAAAGAACTTTGACATCAATGATTTTTTGATTATATGAAAGGGAATTTAATGAGTAAGAATTACTTTAATTTGCTTCAAACAATATCTTTATGGTGATAGTAGAGTAGCGGTTGTTTATGTCTTAACAATCCGTAACAAAAGGGTAAACCTGCTGATAAAATAAAGCTTTAAAACCTGTGATATTTTATGTCATTAGCCTTAGATGCCCAACCAAATCTGACTTTTTTTGACAAAAAAAATCATAAATTTGTTGCACAATATCACCATTGTAACATTTAATATATATTTAAATACTTTAATTGTATGAAAATCTTGATAATTCCATTTCTCTAGAGTGTTAAATTAAATATCTGAAAGCTATATTAATTACTTTTAATTAGGATTTTATTATACGTGTGTATGAAAAATGAGAACATGCTGGCCCCATGCTTGCTATCTCATTTCAACCTGATGATTGGGTTCACTACCAGTGACCTTAATACACATGTCACAATGGCTGACAGGAGGGAACAACTGTGTATCAAATTTGCATAATCTAAAGGAATAAATGTTTATTTAATGAACCTCATTGCAGGGTTGACAGATATGGCAAAAGTGCCATTCCATATCTATACAGGCTTCATTTTCAATAATTTTGCTTAGTATTTTTCTCGGATTTTCATCTGTGGTCTCTTTTTTACATGTTTGTGTTTTTGTGGAGTCATTTTCTAAGACTTGTTATCTTTTATAAGTAATGTTTGTGTTTTGTATTTTTTATTATCTTTTTATCCTGTCAATATCATTGTAATTTAGCTGTTTTGCTACGATTTGATATGTAAAAATAAATATTAATAAATACATGTCCTTTGTATCAAAGTGAAAACCAATAAGTATGATTCAAGTGCATTCAACTTCATGTCATTTTTATTACAAAAGGTGGATCGTAGAGGGGGGAGGTGGGTTGAAAAGTTTTTGGCAACTATAAGCTCTGACAAAGTGACGATAAACTCAATTGGTTTCATTCTGAAAGCTCACTAATTTATAAAGTTCACATCAACGCCAATCCTCCTTTACTGTCAAAGTCAAGAAAGATGCATTTGAGGATCCCAAACAGCACCATTGTCATTAGTTTCAATGTGAGAGCTCAATGATTAAAAAATACTAGTCCTGAAGAGAAACATTTCATTCACAGACACTGTGAAAGTTAAGAAAACTAATGTTCTGTCAAGATCCAAGATAAACATTGCTTTTTGTTTTGCAGCACTTGATGAGTATTGCTCCCTGAAAAGATGAAACATTTGCTGCCGTTTCTAAAATGTTCAAACATTATTTGATGACAGTTTTACAGCAGATTAGCATTTCACAAGTCAACCAGCTTGATAACATAAAATCAAAATTGTACCGCATACCACAACAAAGTTATGCAAAAATATGACCTTTGACCTTGATTTGCGAAAATGCATATTTTTCAAAATGCGTAATTTTTTTCCCATTTTTAGCTTAAGATGTAAGCAACATTTTCAAAAAAAATTTTGGATGGGCACTCTTACAGTTTTTGAGTTATGATTATTTGAACATTAAAATGAACGCTTGGTACATGTTCAAATGTACACGTACAGTGTCTTATGTATAGTAATGTGTAATACATTTAATAGATGCTACATTTGCATTGGGGATATCAAATGTGGGCCATTTCAAGAGCTTTAAAATGATGTAAATTTTTATCTCTGTAGGTGCTTTACTATTGGAGATATGAATGTCCAAACATAGCAGGTCATGCTACTTAGTCAAAAGTTCGTTAACCCATATCTCAAAAAATAATCAACTGAACGACAAATCATTTGGTTCTGGGGGTTTCTCATTGAGTCCAATCAGCACACAAAATTTCATCTTAATCTGTGACGGTCAGGTCCAAAAGCATGTTGAATTGACACGGAATGACCCACTTGAAAGTAGTCTGGACTACACACAATGTATGTATTACTTAGTGCTAAATGACTGAACCACACCAGTAATGATCCACAAACAAGCATTGGTGTCTATTTGTTGCACAGGACACATCATTTAGGCCTACAGCCATTTGTCATGTCCTGGCCAAGCGGATAAGAGAACCACACTCAAGCTCTGGTGTTTCTGATCAGCAGAGTGTGGGTTCGAGAGAAGAGGTTTGCCCCAGTGCCCCCGTGTTCCTGATTTGATTGACGGCATATTGCACCACAGCACAGTGTAAACCATTACATGGTGCTATGTAAAGGAAAAAGGTCTCATACTTCAAAAAACATAGCACAGTGTATTATATAATAATGTTGGAGCGCCACGAGTGTCACTGAGTGACAGATTTGAGCGCTATTTTCTTACTATCTCTTAGGCAAAAAAAAAGAAGTTATGTTTCTGGTTACCCGACCGACCGTAATTTAATGCTGTGACCCTAAACTTTTTATTCGGCTTTAAAAGAAAAACAGGAAAAAACAAAACAAACAAAAAGAAACTTAAAAAATTTTTTTTTAATAATAATAAATAAATATAAAAAACATTGCACCTGGGAGAAAATGTCTGACTTTGACCAATTTAACATATTTTAGGCAAATTTAAATAAAAACCAAAACATATCAAGAAAAATTCACTGATACCTTAGTGATTTGAGTCTCAAGATTTTGTGGTGTCCTACAACGAGAAGAAATACCCACAATTCAATGTTCAGCACGCTGCATGTGGAGTGCATTCCATGGATTTGCACAATCTGCAGATTGCGCACATTTTGCCCGGTCGGCAGATTGAGCTGCCAAATCTGCAGAGCGCAAACTGCAGAATGTGCATGATTTAGCCCAATTTGTTGTGCAAATCTGTTGATTGTGCTCAACACATGAACGATAGCAATAATACTTGCATTCCTAGATCTTATACATATTTTTATGATAAAAAAGTAACTTTTCACTCTATTTTGTCACAACATTGAGTGAGTCAGCTATAGAATATTCAAGTCCACTAAATGCTCCGATTAATTCACTTAGAATGACTGATATCCACTCCAGTCACTTATAATAAGTCAACTCAACTCATCACTTGACTTCACCCACACCACTAGAATGGCTCAACTTCACTCAGTCACTTAGATTAAGTCATTTCCACTCAAGTAACTCCGTTTGAGTCAATTAGAATGGCTCAACTCCCATTGGGTCAATGGGGGACCCTAGGTGGCAGCAGACTAACCAGATACATCCATTGTTCTCTGCAATGTGCACATGCTTAGAACTATGTAAACGATGTAAACGATGTAAACGGTGCTATGTCTGCTGCCATCTAGCGCTCAAAAGTCTCCCATTAGAATGACTCAAATCAATACAGAAAGTTCTCAATCTTCGTCACACAGTGTAAATTCAGCAATCGTTACAGACAAAGATGCAACATTTTTGAAAGTACTAACTGACTAGGTGTTTTGTGTATACCGCATGCAGGAGTTTATAAAATTTCTTGCATGTAGGACAAAATAATGTGCATGCGGAGAACGAAGACTGTGTGTGGACTGTGGAAGGGAGCATGTACCAAATGCTTCACTTTAATGCACATGACGTATGTAAGCCCCATTCTGATTGGTGATCATCTTCTTCAATCCTATAAGTACGAGCCTTAACAAGATCCAATCAGAATACTTTTTAGATAATCAGTTTACGCTGAGTTGAAGAGACTCAGGTTTACTGGAAACTGTGATTTTACACAAAATTTGGTGATATTTCTTCTAAACATTATACATCCTAAAAAGTATGGGCTTTTTCTTTAATAAAAAATTAACATTTTACATCAGTGTGATGTAGGATTATGTTGTCTTCCTTAGATTTTTTTAAGAAGTTAAAGCATTGCTCCTCTTTTCAGTTGTGTACAAAAATGACAGTGAGTCGCAATTTGGATGATAATTCCTGTAGTGGAAAAATCTGTGACTGTTATGGTGCTAGACAAAGAGCACAAACAAATTGATACTTTATGTTGTTAATGTTGTTATCATTCTTCATTAAATTGACAGGTTACCAAGTCCAGCTCTTTCAATCACCATACGACTGGCATAAATTTATTTATAATTGTTAACATTTTCATTGAAATAAGTGAAAAATAAAGAAAAAACTTCGTTGTAAACTCCATATTAACGTGTGTTTTTGTTTCTGTTAAAACAATCAAAACAAATTTACTCTCCAAATCCCGCAATTAATGCTTACATGGGCTGCTTGAATGGTGTGTGAGTTAGTTTGGCAGACGAGTTGATCGTATCAAAGTCTGCTCTACAAAGCATGCACCCATCTGTACACGGATTTGCTATGGCGGCCGGTACCCAGAAGTAAGCAATTTGGCAACGACACTTAGCGTGTAATTTTTCTCTGTGCGGAAGGGCAACCCGACTATATTTCTTTTGCAGCTATTTAGTACCTCGTACTCACCATCATGCCTTGCGCTCGACCCCACAATATCGTGACACATCACGGATTATATCATGGGTCCGAGGATGACAATTATTTCCAATTCACCATTAAGAAAAGTCGCTGGACTAACATCATTTTGACGTTCAAAGTGTTCATAAATACGGACAAAAAAACGGTCTTGTTGAACAGACGAATTTCCTTAAACAAATATGGAGTAGTAATAGGACTTTTTGTGACCCATTCATCTAGGAATAAAAACGAGGCATGGCCTTGTAACAGCGGACAAGGTTGGTGGAGTCGTCCACGTAGCATAAAATAAATTCTTTTTAAAGGATTTTCAGAGTGAGTTTGGCGCGCCGGTGTATGATTTTTCCTGTCTGTTTTGTATCTTTCTTTTGAAAAAGAATGTACGCTGTTTTTTTTCTTCAATATTAATATGTTGGCATATTAGCCGCTCGGCGCATAAACCGCAGGAGTTCAAAAAAAGGTCAAAATCAACGTATAAACTGCGGTTTATAATCCGAAAATTACGGTAATCCAACCAGTCAAATGCTAACATGTCCAGCGTGTCGAGATCAAACTTCATTGAGTGGAAGAAGAGTTTCTGAATTACGTACTGATTTCAAGTTGATTTCTTTGTTGGATGAAATAACAGAGCATGAGACTGTGAACTACAAAGTCAACAAGAAATTCAACCACCTAGTCAGGGGACTGTTTCTAAATGTAGCAAGCATACTGACAACGATGTCATCATGTACTGCGGCACATGCAAACAGTTGATATGCACCACTTGCATTGCATCATGAATGCATCATGTTGTTGAACTAAATGAGATTTTAGACAACTGCAAGAGGAAAGCTGTAAAACTATTTGCAGAAGTAGATCAACTTCGCATTGATTTCAAGACTGCTTTACAAGACATAGCTATGTCTCACAAGAAGTTGGATTCCTTGTTTGCTGCAACCAAAGCAAAGATCTCAAAGAAGGCCAATGAGGAGATTGCCAAAAAGATTGCAAGGATCAGAGAGGAGGAGCAGAAGCTGATAGAAGAATTAGATCAGATTCATAAAGACAGAGCCAAGACAATGAAAATTGCAGACCATAAACAACAAAAATATGACCACAGCAAAAAATAAGAAAGATGAAGTGATCCGACTCATGGATACAGGAAACTGCTGTGAGATTCTAAATCTCAAGAACTCAAAGACTACAGAGATTTTTTACAACCAACCAAGAGATTTTTTACAACCAACCAAAGTGCCCCATGAATTGGCTTACATGGACTTTGAAGACGATCAGAAATCACTTGGGTGACTGGTACTGAAAGAAGAACTAAAACCAAAAGCAGCAACTTCGGCTACGTCTAGACAGCCAATATGCAATCCCCAGACAAAACTCACACAAAAGAAATGGATGCTGAAAACAGAACTAACAAACTACAAGAACAGAGCTAAACAGATATCAGCAGACAGCACAAAAGCCCTTCCAAAAACAACATCAGTCAAAGATCTTTTTTTATCCAAGCAGAGTGACCGTGAACAAGAATGATGAGCTGATTGGTGTGGATCATGAAGCAATTAAGATATTCAACAGGAATTACCAGCTCATCCATGAGTTCAAAGGGGGTGAAGGGTCAGACAGATGGCCATCATGCATTGCTGAAGACAACAACAATCGGATAGCAGTTGGTTATCCAAACATGATCTCTCTACACACCAGATGGATCCCTCCTCTCAAAACTGCCTGCCCTTGGGATTGGTCAATACTTGACTATCCACAAACATCAATTCATCTACACCAACTTGGACGGCAAAAAGTTAGTATCAGTAGATTTCAAGGGCAAAAAGGTAGTATCAGTAGATTTCAAGGGTGATATTGTATTCTCAGTAGATATCTATCAATCCGGGTGGCCTCGTGGGGTCTGCTGTGACAAGGATGGCAGCATCTATGTTGCTGTTGGATGTGCAAGGCTACCACCCTCACAAGGTGAGATCCAGCAATACAGTTATAATGGCAATTACATGAGACGAATCATCATGCTACATGAAAGTCCACATGGAATCTTGACAACAGCATCAGGGGATCTGGTGGTGCCTACAGAGAAATCAGTTCAGATCTATCACCACTTAATGACAACTTAAAGCAAATGTACAACATTGGTAATTTTCAAAGACCAGTATCCACACTTAATGTGACCCAACAAACACATGAAATAACAAACCTGTGAAAGTTTAAGCTAAATTGGTTTTCGGAGTCAAGAGAAAACAGTGAAAAACCCCATTATATGTTTTCACTGTTTTCAAACATCGAATTTTATCACCAGTGATAAAGACTCACTTCCTCATTTCCTAAAAACTATAGCATTTCAGGCAAGGGAAGTTTCCCCTCATGACCATCTTTATACCATGTAAGTTACATGTATGTGCAAATCTGTGAACATTTATATTTTCAACCTTGCCAATGTTGTACACACCCTTTAAGGGAGGGTATACGCTTGGTAATTACTCCAAAAATTAATGACCATAAATACTTACTTGGTAAAGAGCACTGAAGAGCTGTTGATACTATAAAACATTTTCAGAAACAACAACCTTCCAAAGTAATGTAGTTTCAAAGAAAGAGGTAAATTTTTCACAAAAATGTTTTGAATCTGAGACTGAAGCCTTTCTCAGGAAAGCACACAATTCTCTGCGACAAGGGTGATTTTTTCTTTTGGTATTGTCTTGCAACTTCGAAGACCAATGGAGCCAAAATGTTCACAGGTTTGTTATTTTATGCATAACACCAAGTGAGGATACTGGTCTTTGACAATATTACCAAAAGTATACGTGTACAACCTCATTTTAACCATAGGCAACTTTTACCAATCAATACCACACATAAGCACAAAAGCCTAGTATTAAAGGTTGTAGCATTCAAGTTCAATTAAAAAACTAATACAGTTTTCATCGCGTTGCGCTCTTATTATTGCAGTTGATGTTCACTTTAATTGTCAAAGCCCGGTTCATACTTCCTGTAATTGCGAAACGAATTTGCTGTTACAACTATGTTTTCGCTGTGAATGTTTTGCGCAAATGTTTCGCACAACTCTTTTGCAAGAGTTGAATTGTGGCATCAAACGCTTCACCTTTGCATTCGCAGGAAGTTTGAACCAGGCTTAACTCTTATCTTTTAACCATTTGAAATTGTTTTACAGGTTCGCTTTTTAATGGACATTGCTCTAGTTATACAGGTAAACAGTGTGCCAATAAATGATTTGGTTGAAAATTAAGTTTGTAAAATGGACTTCAACAGAGTTGTGCTGCTGTGTATCAAGGTTTGCCCTTAACTTTTTCAGTGACTGGCCAGCAGGACCATTTAACTTGTCATCTTACTAGTCTGTCACCTTTTTTACGAGTCCATATTTCAAATGAAATAGGGATGCTTTTCAACACTGAATTAGCCAGCAGGACCACTTGGAGAGAATTTTGACTGGTTCTTGGGTGTTTTAACTGGAATTTGGCCAGCGGACCACTGTTAAGGACTGTGTTTGACTGAGTACATTCACACAAGAATAGTCAAGTACATTTGTAATTTGGTCAATGTGGATGTAGATACAGGCTCGTCAAACGAGCAAACAACAAATTCATGCCACGAAAAGTCACATTTGAACCTAAAACAATGCCAAAAGGTGCGAGGACACAGCTGTGTGCCAGCCATAGTGATAGCCAGAGGGGCGTCTGTGTGTCTTTTGGACACCCTGTTTTTAATTTGGACAACCTGTTTTATCTGTTAATTACATGTAAATGTATTGTAAGTGAACAATTTGGACACCCAGTTTCTAAATTTCCAGCAAATTTGGACAACCTTTCACCAAATCCTGGCTAAAACCTTGGTGCCAGCTGAGACTAAAGATAGCAAAGGGAACGCGGTATTTGAAAAGCTAGTGCAGCAAGTCCTTAGCGCAGAGCACAGCACACATGGAGTACAACGATGCTGGCGGCGGTAATTGAAATGCTCTTTAAAAATATATGCAGCTTCTTGAGAGTAGCCAATGGGTAAAACAATTGAGTAGGCCTGTAGCACTGGAGCAATGGCCATACGAACAGTTTACATAATCCAAACACAGCCTTGAGTTCAACTTTCTTGGCATGTCGTGGCCGAGTGGTCTACTTAACCAGACCCAAGCTCTGAACTGTTGGCAGCAGCAGAGTGTGGGTTCGAATCCCGGTCTAGACACTTGTACCCTTGAGCAAGGCACTTAACCACAACTGCTTCGTTAAAAGTTGGATAGCCAGGCTCCTAGTGGATGATACCCATGCCTACATCCTTACAGACTGTGAAGGGGGTATTTGGGGAAAAAATTCACAAGACCACAGGACTTGTATCTCAATACGTTTACTGGACCAGAAATAATTTTACAAGACCAGACTCAAACTGAAAACAGACTTCCTCGCACAGTTCAACTTGCATCAATTAATTGAACAAGCACTAAGACGAAGAGAAGATTTACCTCATTTGTCTTTAAGGGTATATTCAAATCATTACTAAAAGTCAACATTTGAACATAGTTTGTTTCTGTTCAAGATATTATAGAGTGAGGTACATGAATTGTTATTGAAGTGAAAACACAAGACCGCCGGACTTGTCCGGTCATGAGTTTACTGGCCCAATGCTAAAATCACTGGCCTCTGGACCAGGAGTACCAGGTGACAATATCGTCACCGTTTTCGCGAAGAGGCAATTCTTACAAAAAGTGTACATTTTGGCAAACCGATGTTTTTACATATTTTAAATGTTACTATTGACATCAACATTTTCCCCAAGTTTCAAGTGATAAAATGTTATACTTTTTTTAATTACACAAATTAGCACAAGGACAATTTGACCAAACTAAAAGTTTTTCCTTTTCACGAACAGCCAATTTTAGAATTGCCATTTGTTACAATGAAGTACATAGCGCTGGCACGGTGCCATAAACGACTACTCTGCGTTTTACATTTTCACGAAGGGACAATTTGTATGACCTATATAAATTTTCGTTTTCACGAACAGACAATCGTCGTTTACGCATTGGTTTGTACACGACGCGCGCACGACTCGCTGCACTTACACCTTGTTTTTGACAATTGTGTTAAACAGTTAATTACTCATTAATTAAACCAACTGTAATGAAAATAGCAAAGAT
>JASTWB010000254.1:0-27907 GCA_032158295.1 Pycnopodia helianthoides | reverse complement strand
GGGGGGGGTGGCAAACAAAATAAGGGAGCATTTTCCCCCCTTGCCCCCCCCCCGTATCGCCGCCGCTGACTGCTATGATTTCAATATTCCCTCTATAAACTTCCCATGAGCACGTCGCCCACTCGCTTTAGATTTATCACATTGGACCTTGTGGGACTCCATCATAATCTTGAAAAAAGTCGCACTGAAAAGAACAACAGAGAATGCCGGGAAAAACTAAGCCTAGAGAGGGCGCTATGTTAGTTTAACGGTCACAATAAAAAGTACGGAGATCGCGAGAAACCATTGTTTGATTTCAGTCTCAGTATGACGTTTCTGTCTCAGGCAAATCGGACACTAAGGGTCGAGGTACGGTTCGGGTTTACCCGGTCGACTCGACCCTACTTTATCATTGTATTTCTTGAGTTCAAATAAATACTGGCGACTGTAAGTTCACACAGTTCTCTGCCAAATATATTTGAAGTTAAATATTTATAGCGACATTCATAAAATTGTCATTTGATTATTGGCCGACGTCAGAATCAGGATTTGACAATTGCTTGCTCATGTCAGTTCTTCGGCTGGTCTTAGCTTTAAGTAAAGTAAGATTTTGTTTTGTTTGCAACTTTATACGATCTTCTTAGATCTAACCGTTATTGTCAGTAGTTGTTTTCTTCTTCTTTAATTGACTGCGGGCATTTTCTCCTTAGACTGTGGGCGTTTCCCATTTCTGTACGCAATACTATTTTTCGTGAATGTTCTTGTTAATAGATGACCTAGAATGTTAATAAGTCTTAACCCTGTGTAGTGCGATCGTGGGGTCGGTGACCGTCCGGTTGAAAACAAATTGTTGTTACTAATTAACGGTACAGTCAAAAATATTGAAGATATTTAAGTTGTCTAGTGGAGCATAGCCGGACAACACTATAACCAGCAAATTTAGCTGGGGGTCAGTGTTCGACCGACAATCACCTTTAACTTTCTCACTGAAATTTGATACACCGCTAAATAAAGGGCATTTGATGCTATTCTCTGATCTCAGCCGCCGTTATTTCCAGGCAATCAATCATGCTGTCAGTCTTATCTTGATCTAGCAAATTGATAGACGCCAGCTGCACTCTAGACTATGTCTGGGTCGGGTTGGGTTGGCCAAGTAAACAAGAAAAACTTGTTTCTCAGGGGACCAAAACAGTGAATTTTTTGCATGTTTTGGTTTTTCATGAAACCGCCCGTGTGTCACCCCTTGACATTTGTTTTTGTTGGGGGGGGGTGGAATTTCTTTCTTTCTAAATATACTCTGGGCAATCCTGAGTCATCATAAACTGTTGGAAAACAGTTTGTGAACAGCCAAAATTAGATAACACGTATTTTGCTACTGGACGGTCACCGACCATTTCACCACGCGTTACTGCATAGCTATTAGTCTTGGTTCCAAGACCTTCGTACCGAAATGGATCATGGATCAATTCCAACAACAGAGGGCGTCACTATCCCTGGTTCGATTTAGCTTCCACGAAGGGGAGGGGGGGGGGGGCTTCAACCTGCCTGGACTCATTGTAAGCCCCTCTCAGGGGCAGACTGTTCCCTCTCAGCCTCGACTTGGTGATGGAAACTTGTCGTGATCAAGGCTGTAGAGGACAGCAACTTATGTTGGATAAATGCTTGACGTAGTGAGCGTCCAAGGTTTTATTTTCAAACGGATACAATCAACATTTATTTCGAAAATTTGCTAAGATGGGATAAGAACAATTATTTGATTTTTATCATATTTTCCCTGTCATTTAATTATATATTTTTGAATGTCCCTCTCTTTGTAGTAGATGTTATTGTTTAAAAACAAGATACAACTTAAATTTAACAAGAATTAACACTAAAATAAAACAAACAAAAAGTTACTCGGTGATAGTCAGGCATTCAGGAGCCGCGATTTCGGGTTATTCCTCTACTGGAGTTTACGGTCGAAATGACAAACCACGAATAGAGGCCCCTTACCGGCATATTTATATAGATGACAATCGATTCACCGCATATCCTTCCCTATCTCCGATCCCTGACCGCGGGCCCAGCCCCCTCAGGGTAAACAAGGCGGCTCCCAAACCAAGTATGGTGCCAGTCCCAGTAAAATTGCCTTGTTTCGTAATCGAAACCCAGCAGGTAATCGAACCCAGAACCAGTAGCGACACGGTTAAGAGATAGTACCAGCGCCTTCATAAACCAAGCCACAGCATTGGTGTTAATACCGAGGCCAGTTTTAATTGTTATGAGGCAAAGAATGTCAGACGCATTATGGGACAATCTATTTTTACCAATGGAATGTGAATCATAGACCACGTATGAAAGTATTCTGCCCTACTATAGCAATCTTACCATAGGCTGGGTGATAAGCCATATGCTGGTTAGTAATTGAAATCTGTTTATCAATAAAAAAATTTTTTTTAAAGTGTCCAATAGCTTTCCTTCTAGCCTCGGTTTGAATTATAACTTCTCAAACTTACCATTCCATTGCACAACGAAAGTATAATACACAACTTGTCAATTGAGTCTTAATGGGGCATCTTCATCACTGGTGGAGTTCCTGTGGGCACACAATGCAAAGAACTTTATTGTAATGACAAAATATTACGGGACCAGACTAGATTCCCTCACAGCCTCAGTATGGTTACAAGAAAATGGTGATACAAAAAGGGAGAACACAAAACTGATTATCACTGAACCAAAGGTCAAGCTTCCAGCGGGGAAAAATGTATAATATAAAACCTCGATCAATCATTCAATCAATCAGTCAATCAATCAATCAGTTTTATTTCCACTTAAGTCAAATACATGAACAGGTGATCAAGTGGTTGAGGTCTATAAAATACAAGAAACGTATGGCAGATACGATGGTACATTGGTGCATACCGGGTACTTAACTAGAAATTAATGCCTCAGGGTTTTATGAGTCGCTTGAAATGTTGATCTTTTAAACTTACCAAAATATTCCTTGAGTGCATTAATAGAAAACGTCAATTTTCCTTCGGGGCATCGACCTGGCATAGTCCTCATTGTTGCCGTGTTCCTGTAGGCAACACAATTAAAAAGTAACTGGTTCTAAGGATATAACTAATGCACCCGACTCATTTTCCTCACAGTCTCTATTTTGGCCTTAGTACTGTCGTTGTTTTAATTTGGAAAAAAAACAACCCCAAAACACGACAGTACCGTGATTAAGAAAACAATACAAAACCCTTGTTGAAAAATACTCTGCACCGATTTGTGATCAATGATCAATGCTTTTCTGATTTCGGAAAAAAAAACCATTCCACAGGTATACTACTCGGGTAGGATTCGAACCAACAACACAATCATTAATTTTAAGTGCAAAAGTTTCCCACTAAACCACGGAGCGTGCCCGATTACCAGGGCCCGATGTCATGGCTCTGCTTACCGTAAGCAAAGAATAAGCGCTTACGGAAGAAGGGAAATACGCGCTTAGCAGGGAGTTTGTGCTTTTGCGCGTGCGTACTACACGTTACTAGGCAACTTCGCTTACACAGCAGAAATTCGGCGCTTGTCCTGTAAGCGAAGAATTGTGATTGCGAGCGCAGAATTCGGCGGTAAGCAGAGCCATTAGATTGGGCCCAGGTCAGTAATAGGAGCAGGCACCGCAATCATTTAAAACAGAAAGTAATGTCGAATGGAAATCGAAGAAAATAGGTTTTCCTTTTTTACGATTCAACTATGGGTTTGAATGGATTTGTCCAATATTAATTCGCCGACAAGTACAATTTGTTTTCTGTCTGTTTTTTCGTTTCAATTTAAAGAACCTTCGTTAAATCTGCCCGAGAATCAGACCCAGAGATTTGTTTTTGTCTTTGGGGCAATCGGACACTGGGAGAGATTCATGTCTTGAGTCAGATCTCTCATGCCTTGAGCTCATTTAAATAATGACGGTGAAATTGTGCGTCTTCAAAGTTCTCTGCCAAACATCAGTTTGAAGTCCAATATTATTAACCATTACATTCTATTGTAGTGTAATTAAAAGGGGGCTTAGGCGAGTATGCCCAGTTGATGTCCGTGCCCAATCCAAAATAATTTGGGCCGACGTCACAACCATAGTTTTAGTGGCTTGAGATACAGCCAGTCGGCTGCTCTTGGCTCAAAATAAGATTGAGTTTTGTTTTAACCCCGAGAACTTCTAAAAAGGCGTTTTGTTTTAAACCCCCTCATATCGTCACTTACAAAGGTGCATAACATTTTATTGATTGATCTTTGTGTTTATGAATGAGAATAAGGCCTGGATTGTCACTATTGTCTAAAGGGGAATCCAATACCATGATAACAACTGACTCAGATCAAACATGCAAACAGTAAAGTTGTGGTTGGTACAACAAACAAAAAAGAAAACAAACAAACAAATTCAGATGATATACAATAATTTATTAAAACTGTAGCAAACCTTGCAAATCAAAACAATGGCTATTTTCATACATGTAATTATTGGAGACCAAATAGAGCAGACAGATAATTTACCTTATCGACCTCCACATTCCAAATGTTTATTTGTTTGTTTTCTTTTTTGACACTTTCTAAAAATGTTGGACCATTTCCACTTTTAAACAAATAAGTAAAAGAAGAAACTGGTAGTCATTGTGTTAATTTTGAACCAGTGTTAACAATCGGACATTAAACTCTTAGCGCATGCAAACCCAACGAAACTTAGTTTGTGTAGATTATTTACTTTTGATGAGTTTGAAGTTTTGTATTAAATTACAGTGCCAGAAAATTAAAATGTATAACCTGGAGAAATGGTGGACGTTGGATAAGGTTAAAAGAATTGTAAACTTAAGAACAAATCATAAATCAAAGACAACAGTTTTTAAACAAAGAAGTAATCCAAATAAAAAGAAACATTTGTAAAATAAAACGTTGAAGCCCAAAACAAAAAGAAAAACTACGCATCAATTATCAAAGACAAAATGGATATTTAAAAAAAATCAACTCTGAATCAAACTAAAAAACAAAATGCGAATAGTAAATTGGAAAATACAAGAAAAACCAAATTAAAGAACACAATAAAAAGAACAAATTAAGAAACCAAGTTCAAGCCTGTTGCATTATAACTGCTTTACAGGGTCTCCCCAATGAGAGGCAATCACACTGAGACTCTCTTAAGATAGTCAAACATTGTGACAGCATTAACTCCTAAACCTTTTTTTGCTTATTTAAATGTCTTTATATGATGCAAATAAATCATACACCTTCAAACTGTTTATTGTAGAAACACTGTCTCCCCTGGTGACTATTTCAATGCAGTTACATTGCTTTGCCTATGTACTCAACAGGACACATAAATTGATATCAGGATAAATCTTGTTGGATGTTGTTGTTGTTTCATAGTGACCAGTTTTATACAAAATAATTCTTAAATTAGCAGAATTTGAATCATTGTTTGGTGGAGATACATTCTAGTAAGGTTTGCAGTTAACACCATATACATGACATTAATCTCTTTATGAGTTGTGGTGGTTCTGAATAGAACCAGTGGTGTAACAACTCAAAGTTTCAATCAATATCATGTGACTGTCTACAAGAAGAAAACATTTCAAATTAATTGTGATAGACTACCAGTGTCATAACTTGTAAATAAAGTCATTGTTTAACTCTAATGAACTTTTATTTATTACCAAAATTAGCAAACCACAAAGAAAGGGCACTAGCCTAGTCCTATTTAGCAATGCTCATTTCAAATATGTTCAACACAGGAATTGTACAAGGAGGAAATAAATCAATACTGTTGACATTTTTCAGAAATGACTGAAAATTCAAAGGATGTTAAAAGAGTGTCACTAATTCTCTAAGATGGTTTATGGTAACAGTGGACAAATGTTTCATATCAGTTGTGTAGTGTACAGTATGACATTGTTCCCCCCTGACTGTTGTAAAAGTACAAATTGTGATTCAAAACAATTGTACATAGCTTGCAGAATGAGAAGCTTCTTAACTGTACATTGAGTCTACATGTATCCTCAAACAGTTCTTGCTCCATAGAAATAAAGAACACCTCCTTGATCTGAGACACCAGCGAACTTTGGACATGACTTTTGGGTCCTTATTTGTAAACATTGTAGGTTCAGACTGTCTAGAGCTAATTGATCTTACTTGCAATACTAAAAAACCTGCATTCAAAAATCTTTGGTTTATTGAAGGTCAATGCTATTTTATGCCCTAATGATAGAGATGTGTAGGTTGATAGTGTGATCTACCTTTGATTGGAAGCAATGTAGTGACATAAGAGATGTCTCCTGTTGTAACATTTCCTCATAGTCTCTCTCAGCTTGTTTCTCTGCCTCTAATTCCTGCTGTTGTAGACTAAGGGTAGATGCCTTCTCATGCTGTCACTTTGTCATCTATCAAGAGAAAATCATCTCAATTTAAAACCCATGGAGGAATGTCAAACATACAGAAGGATGTAAGCTTAGCTTCAAGCATCTATTAAATGTTAAATATGAATCCATTCAAAGAGGGCCAGTCATTTATGTGGAGCAATGATCTTGGCTTATATTAATAAATAATTGTAAACCCGAAAATTCACACTGCATTAAGATTGATCAGTGGAGTCTTTTTAGCATTGCAGTACATTTCAAATACATCTCTCATAAAAGACAATTGAAACAGTAAAGGTTAGGGTGTGATGTATACAATGTATGTAGTCTTACTAAATACAGTGTACTACAGTAATTTGAGATTAAACTGTAGGTAAATTGTCTTGTAAGACATTACACCAAGCTGATACTGTACACTGTGTAGAGATAATACTAGACACTCACACAGTCCAACACTGATCACATCTCCACTATTCATTCTTACCTGTACCTCTATCTTCCTCTTTGTTTCCTGTTTCTACCTTTCTTCTTCTGTCTTCTCTTATTGAGTCATCTATTGGACTAGCTCAATCTCTTAGACAAGTTCTTCTCTCTTCTTGATGTCTCCAGTTCTCTTCCATACATGAGTTCATTTGACTCTATTGATCCTGTAGAACCTGGTGTGATGGGAAAAGTATCAGAGTCAGAATGGGCATAATCAAATAATACTGGACAGATTAGGCGTACAATATGCTTGAATACAGGATGGAAACAAAAACATTGATTTCAAATAAGGGTAGATTAAGAGGCAAGAATTGGGTTTTAAAAATGTCAGCCTGCAGACTCCAGCCCACGAGAGCAGGGGGTACTGTGGTTGCTGCAGCACCCCCAACTGTTTAGATCATGGTGCTCATATTTACTAAAGCACCCCTACTTTTAGTATACAGGTTTCATAAGTTCACCCTTATTACATGAATAATAAACTTGGAAAGTTAAAAAATGTATGAGTAAGTATGACATGTCATACTAAAAACTATTATTTAAAAATCCGCCAATCATGCCTATCGGTGCTCATATTTGGTACAAAGCTGTGCCCGGACAGCAGCATTATTATACACTGTGTTATGCCTGTTTTGCATGTGGGCCTGGTCATCTGGCTGGCTGACCCTGTATGTGTGCAGGTATTCTCATGCAATGCAGGATTGAATGAGATGACAGAAATATTCAGTGTGTAGTCTGACTGTTTAGGATTCAGTTTCTGTTTAGTTGCAAATATTCATAGTCAGTGTTCTATTCATTGTTATGCCATGCTGTCCTGTCAGGGAAAGTGTGTAAATTGTTGAGAAAAACACCTACAGTAATTCACATCAAAGTTAAAAAGACAATGGTTTTTCCATGTCTTTGTATCCAAGTCCTTATGCTGCCAGTGTCCCAGCAATGGTGGCAAGGCGTACAGCACTTGCATGTATGGATTGGTCTATAGAGCTTTCCACCACATTCCAAACATTAATATAGGAGTTCCTTGAAGGGCCTTCTCCAAACCTCGAATTGATGGAGCCCAAGCCTGAGCCAGAGCCCAGGCCGGAGTTTGGAAAAGGCATAACTTAAAAATCTGCTTCACAGTGTTGTTTTCAAAACAATAATTCCCCGCCCGTTTGTCCTAACGAGATTAGGTCATTGATGTCACGGTGGACAGGGTTGGTGTCTATAGTCTTCAACTGTTAAGGTTTTTAAAGCCAACCAACTCCTCATTTCCACATTCATGCAATGGTCAAAGGTTTTGTTTTTTTCCTGAGCCTATCAGTACAAACCAGTGTTCTCATCAGTCTATTTTTTTTTCCTTTTTTAAAATCTGAAATAGCCTTGTCTGAAGCGTAAATTTTATATTAATGAATTTAATGTTTTTAGATCTCAATTGAATGTTTCATGATTGTAAAAAAAAGAGTACTGGAGACAGATTGTAGTTTAGCTTAGGTAGCTAGCTTTGAACAAAACCATTGAAGGCTCAAAAACAATAAATGCCATGACCAGAACTTGAACACCAGAATATTGACATTGTGAGAACTTGAGCCCAGTGCATCAGACCACTCAGTAAATCAGGATTAATTCTTCAAAAACCAGAGATTTACCAGCCCTAGAAGAATTGACCTCTTACCTGTTTCTCATCTGTTCATGTTATTTCTTACATCAGGGTGTCAAGTCGGTCTCTTATCTCAGCTAGATCGTCTTCCATCTTCTTCATCTGTCATGTCTATTGAGGAAACAATTCAAACTATATTTAGTCTCAAACTTCATTGATTTACTGGGAAATTACATAAAATTGTGGTTTAACTCTTCACAATTGAATTACTAACCCAGGAAAACTCCCTGCTTGGAAGTTGCTTTAACCCTTTCGTTACCGAATTGTTTGGACATAAACAACCGCTGGTGACTGCATTGTTTGACCACTCAAGCGTGAAGCACTCATTCCTACAAAACAGAAAGCTTTCGTTCAAAGACCATTTTTACAAACTCCAGGGGTCGATTTCACAAAACTCTTGATAACTTAGGACTAGTCCTAGGCAATGCTAAGAGATAGGACTAGTCCTAAGTTAGGATCTATATCTATGAAGACATTGTTTTACAGAAAAATAAGAAATACAAAGGTTCTTACTTATTGAATTCCCTTTCATATAATTCAAAAATCATTGAGATCAGCCATTAAATGTCAAAGTTCTCTGTCTTTCTTTCCTCAGTGTGATCTGTAATCTCAAACACTTTTTGTACACAACAACAGGGTGCTTCGTACTTGTTTGGCATTTCAGATCTTTCCACTCCAAATTGGAGAGATTGCATAAAGCAACCTTATTTTATTTTACAATCATTGGAAAGATCCATTCTTTCTCTTGCAAATGATGGTAAGCTTGGGGTATGGAGGGTGAACATGGACCATTGTGCTTGGGCTTGAATACTTTTTGGGGGTGTAAGCTGGGTCAACTAAAGTCGCCTATGGTACGGAAAGGGACATTTTAGCTAACCCTGGATTAAGTTTACTGAGTGTACATTGATCCAAAGGAAATTGCACAAGTGGGAAATGAAGATGGGATGGCATTGGGATTACAAATTCAAATGAATTTCCTGAGATTTATTTCCAGGGAATAGGCCCTGAATTGACTCAGATGTTACAGAGCTGGGTCTGGTCTCCTTTTCTTTTCCTTTTTTAATTTTAGAAACTATTTATTACAAACACAAAGTGCTGTTTAAAGGTATTGTACACTTTTGGTAACAGCTCAAAATCAGTGTCCTCATTTTGTGTGATTAAACATATGCATGAACAAACAAACCTGTGAAAGTTTGAGCTCAATTGGTCATCGAGGTCACGAGAAAATAGTGAAAAGAGATCTTATGTGTTTTCTGTCTTTTCAAATTATCAGGCGCGATAATTACTATTGTTTTACTTGTTTCTCAGAAACGATAGCATTTTAGGCAGAAATATTTTAAGGAACCCTTTTTACCATTCCTTACTTTAAATAATGTAAGTTATGTGTGAATCTTTGAACATTGTGTTTTTCGATCTTACCAATAGTGTACAGGGCCTTTAAGCAGGGAGCTTTTACTAGTTCACATCAGGCTTATTTAGACTGCGGCAACTAAAATAAGCAACAGACATTTGTGGTGTCTTATGATGCTTTTTCCAGTTACAATAAAAGATTTAGAATTGGTACTTGAACTATTCTCTGATGTTAACAGACTCTCTATGTCCCCAGCTCTATGTTACAGGCACAGGCCATTTGTTTGAGAAGTGTTCTTCTGAGGCAACTCAGACTTATATTTAAACAAAATCTGTCTAGGTTTCTTTCAAAGTTAATAGCACTGTAACTATGAAGATCTACTCAGTTTTGGTTGTGAAATGAAAACCCTTGAAACGTATGTAATATGGGAGAGACTGAAAACATTATCCACACATGAGGCGCTGGTCTGAGGTGTGATTCAAACCATGGTCCATGGATGTGATTGATAGGACAAGTCACAACTAGACCAACCTGATTCCTAACAACTTCTTATTGTTTATGGACTCACTCTCTCTGTCTGTTTCTACCCTGTGGGGAGTACAGTCCTTGCTTTGCAGTTCCTCTATCTTTTCCTCCAGCTCTGTTGAACCCAAGCACCTTATCCCACTACCCATTCCAACACTGGCTTGCAAAAGACTGACAGTGGAGAGAGTCTTCTTTCAACAGAATGCCAGCAAAGAGGTCCTACACGAGCATCCTATAATTGGATGAAAAGACGCAATATTGATAATAAGGTGCTATATAAATGGGTCTCATAATTCAAAACTCTCTGCCTATCCTGTTGAAAAACAAATAATGAGCGTTTTGATACGCCCCTAGGGGTGTGATAAAGAACCCAGTATTATTATTATGGTATGTTGTGGCTGAGTGGTTAACAGCACCAGACTAAAGCTCTAGTGTTTCTGATCAACAGAGTGTGGATTCCAGTTCCAGGCACTTGTGTCCATGAGCAAGATGCTTTACCATAATTGCTTTGTCCTTTAGATGGGATGTGTAGGTTCCGTGTGTTTTGTAATGCACTTAACATCCCCAAACAGACTTTGTACACAAATTCCTTGTGGAACATCCCTCTCTTTAGAATTCCCCTGTGGAGACCTTTTGTTTTCAGTCTCCATAAGATAGCCAATATTCAAACACTGGGACCTGGGCCAAATTTCATAGCGCTGCTTAACGATAAGCAAATTGTCGTGCTTACTGTAGCAGAAAACTTTGCTTAAGCGTAAGCGTATTTCACAGTTTAGCAAGAAAATTGGGCAGCCAGGATTTGCATTGTTGTGTCCTTCATTTTCATACAGTGAGCACTGGAAGGTAAGCATGCCTTTTTGTTTGCTTATGGTTAGCAGCGCTGTGAAATGAAAATTCACACAGTAAGCACAAAATGCTGTTAAAGCAGCTCTATGAAATTGGGCCATGTAGTGTTCCTAACTGTATTTGTGTTTCCTTACACATTAAACATTGTTAAAGCACACATGTGAGAACCAAAGATTCCCAAACTATTCAAATACATGCCAGACTTGTACAGTTTATTAAATCTGTATACACCATGTATTTCTGTATCATCATTGCTTTACTCCAACAGATGGATAATTATTGCTGATATTTAACAAACCTTTTTCCAATGAAAATGTGGAAATCATAAACAATTTGATGTTTACCTGTAGGATGGACAGTCATTGTGTATGTTGAAGCGCCTTGAGTGTCATTGAGTGACAGATATGAGCGCTGTATAAGAAGCCACTTATATTATATTATTATTATACATTCTTCTTTGTATTATTACTTACATTGGTTTGAATGAAAAATTAGTTAAACCTAATGAATGAATCACACTAGAATCCAAGTTGATGTTGTGTCTACATGTTTATGAAGGATCCTGCACACACAATCAACTTGCTATAAACACCAGGCCAATTATTACAGACCAAGCTGGAATTTGTATTGCAAAGGATCCTGCACACACAATCAACCTGCTATAAACACCAGGCCAATTATTACACACCAAGCATGACTTTGTATTGGAAAGGATCCTGAACACACAATCAACCTGCTATAAACACCAGGCCAATTATTACACACCAAGCATGACTTTGTATTGGAAAGGATCCTGCACACACAATCAACCTGCTATAAACACCAGGCCAATTATTACACACCAAGCATGACTTTGTATTGGAAAGGATCCTGAACACACAATCAACCTGCCATAAACACCAGGCCAATTATTACACACCAAGCATGACTTTGTATTGGAAAGGATCCTGCACACACAATCAACCTGCTATAAACACCAGGCCAATTATTACAGACCAAGCATGACTTTGTATTGGAAAGGATCCTGCACACACAATCAACCTGCTATAAACACCAGGCCAATTATTACACACCAAGCATGACTTTGTATTGGAAAGGATCCTGCACACACAATCAACCTGCTATAAACACCAGGCCAATTATTACAGACTAAGCATGACTTGGTATTGGAAAGGATCCTGCACACACAATCAACCTGCTATAAACACCAGGCCAATTATTACAGACTAAGCATGACTTTGTATTGGAAAGGATCCTGCACACACAATCAACCTGCTATAAACACCAGGCCAATTATTACAGACTAAGCATGACTTTGTATTGGAAAGGATCCTGCACACACAATCAACCTGCTATAAACACCAGGCCAATTATTACAGACTAAGCATGACTTTGTATTGGAAAGGATCCTGCACACACAATCAACCTGCTATAAACAACAGGCCAATTATTACAGACCAAGCATGACTTTGTATTGGAAAGGATCCTGCACACACAATCAACCTGCTATAAACACCAGGCCAATTATTACAGACCAAGCATGACTTTGTATTGGAAAGGATCCTGAACACACAATCAACCTGCTATAAACACCAGGCCAATTATTACAGACTAAGCATGACTTTGTATTGGAAAGGATCCTGAACACACAATCAACTTGCTATAAACACCAGGCCAATTATTACAGACTAAGCATGACTTTGTATTGGAAAGGATCCTGAACACACAATCAACTTGCTATAAACACCAGGCCAACTATTACAGACTAAGCTGGACTTTGTATTGGAAAGGATCCTGAACACATAATCAACCTGCTATAAACACCAGGCCAATTATTACAGACTAAGCATGACTTTGTATTAGAAAGGATCCTGAACACACAATCAACTTGCTATAAACACCAGGCCAACTATTACAGACTAAGCTGGACTTTGTATTGGAAAGGATCCTGCACGCACCATCAACTTGCTAAAACACCAGGCCAAATATTACAGAATAAGCATGACTTTGTATTGGAAAGGATCCTGAACACACAATCAACCTGTTATAAACACCAGGCCAATTATTACAGACTAAGCATGACTTTGTATTAGAAAGGATCCTGAACACACAATCAACTGCTATAAACACCAGGCCAACTATTACAGACTAAGCTGGACTTTGTATTGAAAGGATCCTGAACACACAATCAACCTGCTAAAAACACCAGGCCAATTATTACAGACTAAGCATGACTTTGTATTAGAAAGGATCCTGAACACACAATCAACCTGCTATAAACACCAGGCCAATATTACAGACTAAGCTGGACTTTGTATTGAAAAGGATCCTGCACACACAATCAACTTGCTATAAACACCAGGCCAATTATTACAGACTAAGCATGACTTTCTATTGGAAAGGATCCTGAACACACAATCAACTTGCTATAAACACCAGACTTGATTAATTTTGGTTTTTACCCATACACCGATGTGTGTTACCACTGTATACTCAGTACTTTCCCGAGTCCTTCTGAAAAAATATCACAGGCATGTTACTCCGGTGAGATTCGAACCCACGACCCTTGGTATTTTAGAGCAGTGTCTTACCAACTAGACTACTGAGATCGCTGGTAGCTAGAGGTAGTTTGAATCCTATGTTTTGGCAGCGGGAACCGCAACGATATAGTTGTTTAGACACTGCTCTAGAATTGCAAGGGTCGTGGGTTCGAATCCCACCCGAGTAACATGCCTGTGATATTTTTTCACAGGACTCGGGAAAGTACCGAGTATACAGTGCTTACACACATCGGTGTATGGGTAAAAACCAAAATTAATATTCTTTATCCCCAATGCAAATTTAAGATCTATAAGCTGGACTTTGTATTGGAAAGGATCCTGAACACCCAATCAACCTGCTATAAACACCAGGCCAATTATTACAGACCAAGCATGACTTTGTATTGGAAAGGATCCTGCAACACACAATCAACTGCTATAAACACCAGGCCAATTATTACAGACTAAGCATGACTTTGTATTGGAAAGGATCCTGCACACACAATCAACCTGCTATAAACACCAGGCCAATTATTACAGACAAGCATGACTTTGTATTGGAAAGGATCCTGCACACACAATCAACCTGCTATAAACAACAGGCCAATTATTACAGACAAGCATGACTTTGTATTGGAAAGGATCCTGACACACAATCAACCTGCTATAAACACCAGGCCAATTATTACAGACTAAGCATGACTTTGTATTGGAAAGGATCCTGAACACACAATCAACTGCTATAAACACCAGGCCAATTATTACAGACTAACCATGACCTTGTATTGGAAAGGATCCTGCACACACAATAAACTTGCTATAAACACCAGGCCAATTATTACAGACTAAGCATGACTTTGTATTGGAAAGGATCCTGCACACACAATCAACTTGCTATAAACACCAGGCCAATTATTACAGACTAAGCATGACTTTGTATTGGAAAGGATCCTGCACACACAATCAACTTGCTATAAACACCAGGCCAATTATTACAGAATAAGCATGACTTTGTATTGGAAAGGATCCTGAACACACAATCAACCTGTCTATAAACACCAGGCCAATTAATACAGATTAAGCATGACTTTGTATTGGAAAGGATCCTGAACACACAATCAACTTGCTATAAACACCAGGCCAATTATTACAGACTAAGCATGACTTTGTATTGGAAAGGATCCTGCACACACAATCAACTTGCTACAAACACCAGGCCAATTATTACAGACTAAGCATGACTTTGTATTGGAAAGGATCCTGACCACACAATCAACCTGCTATAAAACACCAGGCCAATTATTACAGACTAAGCATGACTTTGTATTAGAAAGGATCCTGAACACACAATCAACCTGCTATAAACACCAGGCTAACTATTACAGACTAAGCTGGACTTTGTATTGAAAAGGATCCTGAACACACAATCAACCTGCTTAAAACACCAGGCCAATTATTACAGAATAAGCATGACTTTGTATTGGAAAGGATCCTGAACACACAATCAACCTGCTATAAACACCAGGCCAATTATTACAGACTAAGCATGACTTTGTATTAGAAAGGATCCTGAACACACAATCAACCTGCTATAAACACCGGGCCAACTATTACAGACTAAGCTGGACTTTGTATTGAAAAGGATCCTGCACACACAATCAACTTGCTACAAACACCAGGCCAATTATTACAGAATAAGCATGACTTTGTATTGGAAAGGATCCTGAACACACAATCAACCTGCTATAAACACCAGGCCAATTATTACAGACTAAGCATGACTTTGTATTAGAAAGGATCCTGAACACACAATCAACTTGCTATAAACACCAGGCCAACTATTACAGACTAAGCTGGACTTTGTATTGGAAAGGATCCTGCACGCACCATCAACGTGCTATAAACACCAGGCCAAATATTACAGACTAAGCATGACTTTGTATTGGAAAGGATCCTGAACACACAATCAACCTGTTATAAACACCAGGCCAATTATTACAGACTAAGCATGACTTTGTATTAGAAAGGATCCTGAACACACAATCAACTTGCTATAAACACCAGGCCAATTATTACAGACTAAGCATGACTTTGTATTGGAAAGGATCCTGAACACACAATCAACTTGCTATAAACACCAGACTTGATTAATTTTGGTTTTTACCCATACACCGATGTGTGTTACCACTGTATACTCAGTACTTTCCCGAGTCCTTTTAAAAAATATCACAGCATGTTACTCCGGTGGGATTCGAACCCACGACCCTTGCTATTCTAGAGCAGTGTCTTACCAACTAGACTACTGAGATCGCTGGTAGCTAGAGGTAGTTTGAATCCTATGTTTTGGCAGCGGGTACCGCAACGATATAGTTGTTAAGACACTGCTCTAGAATTGCAAGGGTCGTGGGTTCGAACCCCACCCGAGTAACATGCCTGTGATATTTTTTCACAGGACTCGGGAAAGTACCGAGTATACAGTGCTTACACACATCGGTGTATGGGTAAAAACCAAAATTAATATTCTTTATCCCCAATGCAAATTTAAGATCTATAAGCTGGACTTTGTATTGGAAAGGATCCTGCACACACAATCAACCTGCTATAAACACCAGGCCAATTATTACAGACCAAGCTGGACTTTGTATTGGAAAGGATCCTGCACACACAATCAACTTGCTATAAACACCAGGCCAATTATTACAGACCAAGCTGGACTTTGTATTGGAAAGGATCCTGCACACACAATCAACCTACTATTAACACCAGACCAATTATTACAGACCAAGCATGACTTTGTATTGGAAAGGATCCTGCACACACAATCAACCTGCTGTAAACACCAGGCCAATTATTACAGACTAAGCATGACTTTGTATTAGAAAGGATCCTGCACACACAATCAACCTGCTATAAACACCAGGCCAATTAATACAGACTAAGCATGACTTTGTATTGGAAAGGATCCTGAACACACAATCAACCTGCTATAAACACCAGGCCAATTAATACAGACTAAGCATGACTTTGTATTGGAAAGGATCCTGAACACACAATCAACCTGCTATAAACACCAGGCCAATTAATACAGACTAAGCATGACTTTGTATTGGAAAGGATCCTGAACACACAATCAACTTGCTATAAACACCAGGCCAATTATTACAGACTAAGCATCACTTTGTATTGGAAAGGATCCTGCACACACAATCAACTTGCTATAAACACCAGGCCAATTATTACAGACTAAGCATGACTTTGTATTGGAAAGGATCCTGAACACACAATCAACTGCTATAAACACCAGGCCAATTAATACAGACTAAGCATGACTTTGTATTGGAAAGGATCCTGCACACACAATCAACCTGCTATAAACACCAGGCCAATTAATACAGACTAAGCATGACTTTGTATTGGAAAGGATCCTGAACACACAATAAACCTGCTATAAACACCAGGCCAATTATTACAGAATAAGCATGACTTTGTATTGGAAAGGATCCTGAACACACAATCAACCTGCTATAAACACCAGGCCAATTAATACAGACTAAGCATGACTTTGTATTGGAAAGGATCCTGCACACACAATCAACTTGCTATAAACACCAGGCCAATTATTACAGACTAAGCATGACTTTGTATTGGAAAGGATCCTGAACACACAATCAACCTGCTATAAACACCAGGCCAATTATTACAGACTAAGCATGACTTTGTATTAGAAAGGATCCTGAACACACAATCAATCTGCTATAAACACCAGGCCAACTATTACAGACCAAGCTGGACTTTGTATTGAAAAGGATCCTGAACACACAATCAACCTGCTAAAAACACCAGGCCAGTTATTACAGACTAAGCATGACTTTGTATTGGAAAGGATCCTGAACACACAATCAACCTGCTAAAAACACCAGGCCAATTATTACAGACTAAGCTTGACTTTGTATTGGAAAGGATCGTGAACACACAATCAAGTTGCTATAAACACCAGGCCAATTATTACAGACCAAGCTGGACTTTTTATTAATTTTGGTTTTTACCCATACACGATGTGTGTTAGCACTGTATACTCAGTACTTTCCCGAGTCCTGTGAAAAAATATCACAGGCATGTTACTCGGATGGGATTCGAACCCACGACCCTTGGAATTCCAGAGCAGTGGCTTACCAACTAGACTACCGAGATTGCCCGGTAGCTAGAGGTAGTTCGAATCCTATGTTTTGGCAGCGGGTACCGCAACGATATAGATGTTAAGACAACTGCTCTAGAATTGCAAGGGTTGTGGGTTCGAATCCCACCCGAGTAACATGCCTGTGATATTTTTTCACAGGACTCGGGGAAAGTACTGAGTATACAGTGCTAACACACATCGGTGTATGGGTAAAAACCAAAATTAATATTCTTTATCCCCAATGCAAATTTAAGATCTATAAGCTGGACTTTGTATTGGAAAGGATCCTGCACACACAATCAACCTGCTATAAACACCAGGCCAATTATTACAGACAAAGCATGACTTTGTATTGGAAAGGATCCTGCACACACAATCAACCTGCTATAAACACCAGGCCAATTATTACAGACTAAGCATGACTTTGTATTGGAAAGGATCCTGAACACACAATCAACCTGCTATAAACACCAGGCCAATTATTACACACCAAGCATGACTTTGTATAGGAAAGGATCCTGCACACACAATCAACCTGCTATAAACACCAGGCCAATTATTACAGACTAAGCATGACTTTGTATTGGAAAGGATCCTGCACACACAATCAACCTGCTATAAACAACAGGCCAATTATTACAGACCAAGCATGACTTTGTATAGGAAAGGATCCTGCACACACAATCAACCTGCTATAAACACCAGGCCAATTATTACAGACTAAGCATGACTTTGTATTGGAAAGGATCCTGCACACACAATCAACCTGCTATAAACAACAGGCCAATTATTACAGACCAAGCATGACTTTGTATAGGAAAGGATCCTGCACACACAATCAACCTGCTATAAACACCAGGCCAATTATTACAGACCAAGCTGGACTTTGTATTTGAAAGGATCGTGAACACACAATCAACTTGCTATAAACACCAGGCCAATTATTACAGACCAAGCTGAACTTTGTATTGGAAAGGATCCTGAACACACAATCAACCTGCTATAAACACCAGGCCAATTATTACAGACCAAGCTGGACTTTGTATTGGAAAGGATCCTGCACACACAATCAACCTGCTGTAAACACCAGGCCAATTGTTACACACCAAACATGACTTTGTATTGGAAAGGATCCTGAACACACAATCAACCTGCTATAAACACCAGGCCAATTAATACAGACTAAGCATGACTTTGTATTGGAATGGATCCTGAACACACAATCAACTTGCTATAAACACCAGGCCAATTATTACAGACTAAGCATGACTTTGTATTGGAAAGGATCCTGCACACACAATCAACTTGCTATAAACACCAGGCCAATTATTACAGACTAAGCATGACTTTGTATTGGAAAGGATCCTGAACACACAATCAACCTGCTATAAACACCAGGCCAATTATTACAGACTAAGCATGACTTTGTATTAGAAAGGATCCTGAACACACAATCAATCTGCTATAAACACCAGGCCAACTATTACAGACTAAGCTGGACTTTGTATTGAAAAGGATCCTGAACACACAATCAACCTGCTAAAAACACCAGGCCAGTTATTACAGACTAAGCATGACTTTGTATTGGAAAGGATCCTGAACACAAAATCAACCTGCTAAAAACACCAGGCCAATTATTACAGACTAAGCTTGACTTTGTATTGGAAAGGATCGTGAACACACAATCAAGTTGCTATAAACACCAGGCCAATTATTACAGACC
Organism: Pycnopodia helianthoides; assembly: GCA_032158295.1. Lineage (NCBI taxonomy): Eukaryota > Metazoa > Echinodermata > Asteroidea > Forcipulatida > Asteriidae > Pycnopodia > Pycnopodia helianthoides. Next base: position 8,282 of record JASTWB010000254.1, on the reverse strand, counting down.
AAGCTGGACTTTTTATTAATTTTGGTTTTTACCCATACACCGATGTGTGTTAGCACTGTATACTCAGTACTTTCCCGAGTCCTGTGAAAAAATATCACAGGCATGTTACTCGGATGGGATTCGAACCCACGACCCTTGGAATTCCAGAGCAGTGGCTTACCAACTAGACTACCGAGATTGCCCGGTAGCTAGAGGTAGTTCGAATCCTATGTTTTGGCAGCGGGTACCGCAACGATATAGATGTTAAGACACTGCTCTAGAATTGCAAGGGTTGTGGGTTCGAATCCCACCCGAGTAACATGCCTGTGATATTTTTTCACAGGACTCGGGGAAAGTACTGAGTATACAGTGCTAACACACATCGGTGTATGGGTAAAAACCAAAATTAATATTCTTTATCCCCAATGCAAATTTAAGATCTATAAGCTGGACTTTGTATTGGAAAGGATCCTGCACACACAATCAACCTGCTATAAACACCAGGCCAATTATTACAGACCAAGCTGGACTTTGTATTGGAAAGGATCCTGAACACACAATCAACCTGCTATAAACACCAGGCCAATTATTACAGACTAAGCAAGACTTTGTATTGGAAAGGATCCTGAACACACAATCAACCTGCTATAAACACCAGGCCAATTATTACAGACAAAGCATGACTTTGTATTGGAAAGGATCCTGAACACACATTCAACCTGCTATAAACACCAGGCCAAATATTACAGACTAAGCATGACTTTGTATTGGAAAGGATCCTGCACACACAATCAACCTGCTATAAACACCAGGCCAAATATTACAGACTAAGCATGACTTTGTATTGGAAAGGATCCTGCACACACAATCAACCTGCTATTAACACCAGACCAATTATTACAGACCAAGCATGACTTTGTATAGGAAAGGATCCTGCACACACAATCAACCTGCTATAAACACCAGGCCAATTATTACAGACCAAGCATGACTTTGTATAGGAAAGGATCCTGCACACACAATCAACCTGCTATAAACACCAGGCCAATTATTACAGACCAAGCATGACTTTGTATAGGAAAGGATCCTGCACACACAATCAACCTGCTATAAACACCAGGCCAATTATTACAGACTAAGCATGACTTTGTATTGGAAAGGATCCTGCACACACAATCAACCTGCTATAAACAACAGGCCAATTATTACAGACCAAGCATGACTTTGTATAGGAAAGGATCCTGCACACACAATCAACCTGCTATAAACACCAGGCCAATTATTACAGACCAAGCTGGACTTTGTATTGGAAAGGATCCTGCACACACAATCAACCTGCTATAAACACCAGGCCAATTATTACAGACCAAGCTGGACTTTGTATTGGAAAGGATCCTGAACACACAATCAACCTGCTATAAACACCAGGCCAATTAATAACGACAAAGCATGACTTTGTATTGGAAAGGATCCTGAACACACAATCAACCTGCTATAAACACCAGGCCAATTAATAACAGACAAAGCATGACTTTGTATTGGAAAGGATCCTGAACACACAATCAACCTGCTATAAATACCAGGCCAATTATTACAGACCAAGCTGGACTTTGTATTGGAATAGTTCAAACACAAACACAAGGGACATTGATTCATAAACTTATTCCTGGAGTGAGTAAAGAGCTGTTCCATATGGAATGAAGACATTTACATCGAGAGTTAAAATAATTTGAATATTGGATTAGTTTCAAACCCTCCCAAATCCTTCTAAATCCTCTTTGATGCAATAAAGGATTCAGAAGGACTGAGGGCTGTAGGCCCAAATGACAGTTGCTTATCACTGGGTCAGGCATACTGTAGGGCAGATGGGTGATGGGATTGTGCCTTTGATGATACAAGCATTTAAACTTTGAAAAATATAAGCAGAATATAATATTAAACAACCAATGGCAGCCATTTTTTTTAATCTTGAAAATTGCTTGTTATTCTACCTGTATTGTTTGACAGGACAAACCTGCATATGACTAAATACTAAATGTCTTATTCATGACATACTCTGTGTGCCAAGGTCTATGCTTGCATCATCAAAGGCACAATTCCCCCAAATCCCTATCTGCCCCAGCATAGGATAATGGAAGATTGAGGTCACCTGTAGGCAAAAAGGACTATAGGAAGTAAGGGTAAATAGAAATATGCTTGTCTTTTTGTAAAATTGCAAAAATGCAAACACAATGTACGTCCATTTGTAAAACGTACAAGAAGTAATAAATCAAAATTTTAAATACTATTTTTTTTACATGCAGGACTCATTTTGTAAACAATGATTGTACAAATTGTTGACTATTTCCAAATGTCAAGTATAATATGACCATGTAATCAAGTCTACCATTGATGAGAAAGCTACTGGTATAAGACATTGATCTAATTGAGTTAATTTACTCTTTTAATTCACAGCTCAACATTTCAGCAAGCTTCCAATCAGAATGGCATCAAATATAACAGTTCAGTCAGTGCTAGCAGAGATTAGTCAGGATCATCTTGAATGCCCAATTTCAAGCAACCCAAACAACTGGAGTGTTCTCATTCATTTTGTCTTGAATACCTTCAACAACTCAAACAGAATAGTCCAAGTACTACAAAACTTCCATGTCCAGTGTGTAGACAAGGAACATTGCTTCAAGAAAATGGCATTGATGATCTGAAAACAAATTTCATAGCCTTTTCTCTGATAGAGGCTATTGAAAAACAGGAAACTAAAATGAAAGAGCAGCAGAGAAAACCACCACCTAGTAAAGAGTATTTTTCTAAATGTAGCAAGCATACTGACAAAGATCTTATCATGTTTTGTAACACATGCAAGAAGTTGATATGCACAACTTGCATTGTAAGAGATCATCAATCCCATTCTCTAAATTAATGAGGCTTCAGACAAATGCAAACAACATGCCACAGAACTTCTAGCAGAAGTAAGACAAAGCATCAAAACCTTCAATATTGCTATTCAAGAAATAGACACATCCCGTAAGACATTAGACTCTATGTTTGCTGCAACTAAAGAGAAAATCTCCAAGACAGTTGATGAGGAGATTGCCAAGGAGGTTGCCAGGATCAGAGAGGAGCAGCAGAAACTGACACAAGAGGCAGAACAGATTTATAAAGACAGAGTCCAGACAATGGAAACTGCACGAGCTACAAACAGCAAAGAGATGAACAAATCAGAGCACATGCAGGATGCAGTTAATCAACTCCTGCATCAAGGAATCAAGATTGTACATCACATAGAACAACTCTTACAAGACCTCAAAGAATACAGAGAGAAGAAATCAACCAAAGTACCTGATGGATTGACTTATATGGACTTTAAAGAAGGCCAGAAATCACTAGGGAGACTGGTGCTGAAAGATGAACAACAAGTAGAATCAGCAACTTCTGCTCAGGCTAAAATGGTGAAACAAAAAAAATGGACTTTGAAATCAGAAATTAATAAATACAAGAACATAAAACAACAGATGGTGGAGATTAATCCATTGGATGTTGCTGCATACTCCAATAGTGATATTATTGTGTCACAATGGAACAGTCACAGCTTGTTTAAAATATCAGCAGAGAGCAATCCTCAATCCACTGTCATCCCACAAGAACTATCAATCAAAAGTCCTACTAGAAAAAGCAGAGTAACTGTGAACAAGAATGATGAGCTCATTGTTCTAGATAATGGAACAGTCAAGATCTTCCACAGGAATTATCAGCTCCTTCATCAGTTCAATCCAGGCAGTTACCCATCATGTATTGCAGTAGATGACAACAATCTGATAGCAGTGGGTTATCTTAACATTGCAGAGATCTCTCTACACAAACCAGATGGATCCGTCATCAGAACACTGCCTGCTCCAGGGATTGGTGGATACTTGACTACCTACAAACAGCGACTCATCTACACCAACCCGGCTGGCAGTAAGTTAGTATCAATAGACTACAATGGTAAAGTGATATTCTCAGTAAATATCAATCATTGGTGGATGCATTGGAGGCCTACTGGTGTGTGTTGTGACAAGGATGGGAGCATCTACATGTGTGTTGTAGTACATGAAAAGAGTAGACAATTCTCATTCTCACCATCATATGAGATCCATCATTACAGTCCTGATGGCAAGTACATTGGATGTATCATCAAGGATTGTGTTGATCCAAGTGGTCTCACAGTCACACCAGCTGGTGATCTGGTTGTGGCTACAGGCAAATCAGTTCAAATCTATCAGCATGAGTAAAGACAGCATTAAACATTATGCTAGACCACAAGAAGGTGTACCCTGAGGTCAACTTTAGGGCAACATGAAGCTAAACAAACTTCTTGTAAAACTGTCATCTAACAAAGTCTAATTTCAGTGGAAAATGAAACATAATTTGTGTATTATGTAATATGCTATAGTCAGGATAATTATATTTGGTAAATAATTTGACTTTGTGAATGTAAACATGGAATTTGATATTTTGGTAGTTGGGCATAGCAAGCATAAAACTAACAGTTCATCAATGAGATTGGTTATAATTCATTTTATCGCCTCAATGTTAAAATGCTTTACATATGAATTTGTTACCCCGAATTTGTTCAGTCAAAAACACAGCTAAAATGCACACAAGATATACATGTGTACATGTTACATGTAATACTGGGGTGACCTAGATCTTACATGCGCGCTATGTTTTCTCTGTGTGGGGCTTGAACAAACTTTATGGACCATTCCATTATTGAACATAGGTGTACAGCTTTTTATGCAGCGGGTATAATATGCACACTATAAAAATATTTTTACCCCGTATTTACATCCATCAGAATTGTGATTAATTATCATGATTATTGGCAATAATATTATTCATAATTCATATTATGTGCCGTGTCAACACTATCCACGATTACTGGCGTTCCGAGCTAGCTATGCTACACACCCCTGCATAAAATGGTTGGGTGCCACAGCACAACTACGCAGTTCTTGAACACAAACTACCATGTCAATGAAAAGGACTCGACTGTTTTTGTCTCATTTTTGCAATGTTTCGGTCAATATTTGTAAATAATACTTTCAGGATTTGTGCTTGAATTATTCATTTACCATCTCCGTGATTTTTACATCATAGTTTTAATGATAAAACTACAAAACTACCATCACACAAGCTCTCAGATTCTTACGTTGGTGACATTAAAACTAACGTTAAGCAATAGCGATCACAGGAAATCCGTGGACAAGACGCTGCTTATCATTGGTTAATAGTTTTGATGTTGGAAAAGACGGCGGTTTTCTTTAACCAATCACAAAGGTTTTAATATCAATAGTTGGAGCACAATTTCAAGATGTAGAAGGCGCTTTGGCCCGTTGAAAAAAATAAACAGGGGTGATGTAGGATCAGTAAAGGTCACGCCGTGTGGTTTAAAATCTCTCATCCCACACGGAATTTTGGTGGAACTTAGAAAGGAAAAGGAAAAAAGACCGTGTTTTTTTCCACGGTAAAAATAGGAATCATACACTGTCTGAATGCTGATAATTAAGCTTTATGATGGTGTTTTCGCCCGTGAAAAATAATGTTGCAATCGGGAGATCAGACCGAAAACAAAGCAAAAATGCAATATTTTTTAGGCCGATTCTCTGGAAAACTGGGGCGTTCTGAAAATAAAGCTTGAGTGAACAGGACAAATTCATATATACGCAGGGAAGGCAGTTTTTCATGTCATGACGGCAGGTATGCATGTTTTGTTTTTATTATAGACAACAAATTGGCAACTTAGGTGGGCTTGGAAGTTTACGTGCATGCGGGCGCACTGTGTAAATTCTTACAAATCTAGGTAACAACAATTTCACGGGCAGAAAACATATTGCTGTGTATGTATCGGTAAAGGATGTAATTATGAATGTGTTAAAAATGATGTTATATAAACAGTTTTGTCTATGAGTCAATTATTTGTGGTGCAGGGAAAAGCAACCAATGGCTTTAATTCTTGCGTTGCTGGGGACGCTTGGACAAGCGGGAAAGTTGGGGGATTAATCACTTTCATCATAGTCTTGTCTGTGAATGCAACTAAATAATTTACGGAGATTAAACAGTTTTTTTTTTAAATCCACCACTTCCCACCCGTTATACAAATTGCTTGTGAGACTTATTGCAGTGTATTGCTTGGTTTTTCATGGGATTGACACCGAAAACTACAGAGTCTGGTTAAAATTAAATTCCATATTTTACTTTTCAGCAAAACTTTGGCTTAATCAAGTTATAAGTAAACTTATAAATTAGTGACATGCATTCGTACAAGAAGTTGTGATAGCGCTCTGATGTACCACAGGGGCTATTTCCGACCATATGTGCCAAGGTGGAAACTCACAGCTTACTTGATTGGTTAAAATCATTGTATAATCGACATGTGTGATTACTATATTGTTCTTAAATTTAATTGGGCATAGTATGACCACAGGTTCGGGTCATGTGTGCCCATATTTGTTGCCCCCGTGTGCGTCAGTTGTAATACTGACATGGTTAGGGTCAGGTGTACCCACATGTTTTGCCCCCGTGTGCAAACAATCTAGTCAGTTTTAATGCTGACATGGTTTGGGTCTGGTGTGCAATTTATTGTTTTAGGCGCAGTGTATGCCCTAACAGGTTGGGGAGAGGTGTGCCCCGAATAAGGTTTTTATGTGCGGCAGGACAGCCAAAAAGCTTTCGGCATCCGGCACAATTTTAATTACAGAAAATAAAAAGCAGTTTTCAAGGCTGTGACATTCAATCAAAGTATAACATGTTCCTTTGTCTCATTCGAATCTGCGTATAATAATGCCATGGTTGTTTCTATTTGGTCTCAGCAGGAAGCTTTTTTAGGACAAAAGACAATTAGACAAAGTGTACTGTGTGATCTGATCGGCTTTTATTTTAAGCTGGTTTAAACGCAACAAGTTAACTCAATGGCTGCTCAAACAAGAGTGAACTACATGTACCAAACAATGCTTGTTACACAGACATGACAGAGCACTAAAGGGGTACATGTAAATTGTACCAGATAGTCCAGAGCAATACATTAATTGACCAGGCTGGACCAGGGACAGTTTCAATGCAGGAGTATCCAGCCAGCCCACTGTCTAGTGGGAATCAAAGCTCAACAAGTTCCACTTCAAATTTAGAGCCATATTCCAGCATGCCATGGCTGATTATCAGCATGGCTTACAGCCCAATCACGCCCATTTATTGTTCTCAAAAGAGAAAAGTAAATCCTAGTGCAAACTTATGAGAATTTGTTGTCTTTACTTTGATATTCTCAATGACAACAAATTTGATCTGAGTATTCTGAAACCCTGGTCCAAACTAGTTAATGGGGAACAACTTATAACGATATAACCTGTTTGTTTAAGAAGAAGAACCTCTTACATGTATTAATGAACTGTTTATTCAAGAAGATCTTTAAACCTGACATAACAAGAGATTGTAACATGAAATAAATGTTCCCAGTGAATCAAGATTATTGCTTACCTCTCAATCATGTGTCATTGTGAGCTTCCTGTTCATTGTACATCTCCAACTCTCCCTGTAGTGTCTTCAGAGCTTCACTGGTAGAGTCTTCAGCATCTGCCCTGGGAGTCTAAGACTGACTAGGATCTTGTGGGTCTTGGGTTACCATGGTTATGGGCTTCCAAGATGCTGGGGGACATGAGGAGGGACACCTGAGATAAAAAAAGATCAGAGTAAAGTAAGAAGAGTTAAAATAAGGAAGTAAATAATGCCAAACTGTCTGATTGGGCATGACAAATGAGTACAGCTTTCTGTTTTAACTTGCTTTCATTCATTGATACCATTGTACAGTGTATGTTACAAGCCTACACATGTACCAATACCATGTATCACCAACTGAAAACTAGAATCTGGTGTTCATTAACTTTTGTTATACCTCTGTCTTATATGCTGTATTTTCATTGGCGCAGAATGATCACATGAGTGGGCAACAAATATCCATTTACCACTCTCCTCTCACGCGCGCGCGTCGTACAACTTTCTGTGCAGCAAAGGATCAAGATTATCATCATTTCGATGAAATTGGAGTCCTTCAGATGAGGAAAATATTTCTAAGAATTCAAGACAGAGGTATAACAAAACAATTGTTGCCTGCTGTGACATGGTCCATGGACCATGTCACCGCAGGCAACAATTGTATAATGTATCTCAGGCAATATTAAAATGCTTTCTTTTGGCCAATGTGTTACTTTGCAGTTTTCAATTTGGGTTTTTGTATCAACAATTATGTTTGTATGGGCACTAATAAAGCATAA
>JASTWB010000253.1:0-27930 GCA_032158295.1 Pycnopodia helianthoides | reverse complement strand
CGCACCCCCCCCCCCCATTACGGGCCTGCATTTACACATTTCAGTTTGACACCTGAACAATGTACGGTGATTACATTGTGATATAGTGGCTGGCCAATGTTTGTTTAACCTGTAATAATATTTGTTGGGGATGTGCTCTTTTTAACAGGATAACATGGACAAGTTTTTTGGGGCAACGAGTATTTCACAGCGCGGTACATTATTCAATTTTCGAGAAAAGTATGGCCACAGGAACGTCAAAAAGAAGGTAAACGACTGCGTCAATCATGTGGTAGACATGGTTGGAATGGTGACTGGAGGGATGGTGTGTCTGGCTGCTATGAAGGTGACTGGGATGAGTGACAGAGAGGCAGTACCAGAGAGATGCCCTGCAAAAGATGCCCCTCAACTTGAGAGAGCGGAGTTTATCTCTGAAATCGCAGAAAATATTCTTAATGAGATCTGGCCAGCATAGATCAGGCAAACATCTCTAAATGCACAGAAGATGCAGTTGGCGAAGAGGAAACCACGGAAGAGGACAATGATGAAGAAAACAATTTCTGCATCTGTAACCCCGAAGACGTTTAGTGCATGCAGATACACACAAAACTCGTACATATATATGTAATGGGATGAAATTGTAGGCCCCCTTTTTTTTGTTTACCTAGTCCACCTCGGACTAGGGCGAGTCTAGGAGTAGGTGGTTGCCTGGTGGTGTGTGATGAGTGGGTGATAATCACGGCACATTGAGGAAGAGACGTCCAGAGGTCAGTGACCATCCCCAAGAAAGTGTTTGGACACTTGGCCACTGGACTCCAAGTTTCTTCAGTTTGTACACTTTGCCTCTGTCGGATATCTGCATTGGATTGCGCCAGCCCAGCTTAACATCACATTAATCATTATACTCATCCCTGTCCTGCTCTAGGTAAGTTTGATCTTACTTTTATCTTTCTTGTGAGCTTAGGCTTAAAAGTTAAAGTAAAGATCAGAGTGTCATATGAACATTAAGTTTTAACAGTCACTGCTTATTTTCTATTGTGTAAGGAAAGTGTTTTAGGATTTGATTATTGAAGTTCCCTTTTTAAATGTTCTTGTTTTGAAGTGATAATTGTTGACTTGTGGTTTTCCATGCTCTTTTAACTTTTGAAGTACAAAATGTAAATTACATTTTGTCTCAGTATTGCTTTGAACTTGATTTATTTAATGTTGCTTTGGTACTCTGCATTTTTCATCATATTGTATTGTGAGAAAGAATACAGTACCCTTTTATTTCATGATTTAAACTCCATTCAAAGTTGCTACTTTCCCATTAGTACTTGTTGAAAGCTTTTATGAGCAAGAGACAGAGACTAGTTTTGTATTATAAGTTTCATCGATTTTAGTTTTATGCATGTGGGCAATTCCAAGCAAACATGGACATTGCACAAAAAAATAAAATTTGTGCCACAACTTTCATTCCACTTAAAAGTTGTAGCTAACATATGAAAGGAAACAGATATAACTTTTTTTTAGACATTCTATACCATATTGTACAAAGGCAGAGATGTTTTCACAAGCTGTGAATGGACCCTTAAAAATGAGCTTATCAAGGTGATTTCTTTAAAGTTAAATATTTTTCTCCATAAAGATTCTTCCAGCAAAACTTTGATATTTGTGATTAGCACCAGGATCAACTTTTTACAATCCAGAGTGAATTTCATTTCATTTGTCCAGTTTAAGCATTATGTGATTGTACATGTTGAAGCTTCGACAGGGTGTAATGCGACTAACCGTGAGATGAAGTTATTTCAATTGTAAGAAAAATCCACTGATTTTTTTCAGGGCATTTCAAATAATCCTTCTACCCTTATAGTCAAGTCTGAAATGAGTAAAAAAATCAACAATAAATTTGGCATACTTTAATAACGAGTCATCAAAAAGTGTAATGCGACTAACCGGTAATGCGACTGACCATGCACTGTAATGCGACTGACCAAATCTGTTTTCAAGAGGAGGATGCTAAGAGGTCAGCAAAGCTGGAGATCTTGGTCATAACTTACTAGAGGACAGTATTACATGAATTAAGAGATCTGGGGGGCTCTCCAGATGTCACTCATGATGTATGTCCTCTAAACAATGCCGTACCCACAATGCACTTCTTCAAAGCACATGTGCAGAACACATACATGTGTTATATGTGCCATTCCAATATCTTTCTGTAACTTCTGGGTTTATCGTTTGATTGTACATAAACATGATAAACAATACAGACTGTATATTAATGAAAAAGACATGTAGACATGTATTAATGTTATTACCGACTAACCGGTAATGCGACTGACCATGCACTGTAATGCGACTGACCAAATCTGTTTTCAAGTGGAGGATGCTAAGAGGTCAGCAAAGCTGGAGATCTTGGTCATGACTTACGAGAGGACAGTATTACATGAAGTAAGAGATCTGGGGCTCTGCAGATGCCACTCATGATGTATAAAGGGCAGCATTGTCCTCTACACAATGCCGTACCCACAATGCACTTCTTCAAAGCACATGCGCAGATGTGTTGTACATGCGCCAGTCAAATATCTGTCTGTAACTTCTGGTTTTATTGTACAGAAACAATACAGGTAGGCCTATATTAATGAAAAAGACATGTAGACATGTCTTAATGTTATCATGTGTATAGAAATATGAGACATTTTGAGTCAAAAAAGTGAAGTAATGACATTGAAATATTTTACTCTCCACAAATTGTGGAAATGCCACTGACTATAGTGCTGAAAACAGACATGTTATGTTGAGAAACTGAAAGTACAAGGAAAATATGAACAGTTCAAGAAAAAGCACAGACAAATCTCCCAAAAGAGCAAACAAAAGCAAAACGCTCCTTATTCCACCATTTTCCTTGAGAAAGAAGAAACTTGATTTTAAACAAAATGCTGCCAACAATTCAGAGTAGCAATGCATGCATTGGTGAGTGGTGTGTGGTGTAATATGATGGTGAAGTGTATCCAGGTGAAGTCAAGAAGATGTAGGTGATCCAGGAGATTTTTGTGTGTTCAAAACTGGAAATGCCCAAATCCTAAGGATAATAACACTTACATAAAACAAATTAGTTGTTTCATTGAAGGACCTGTGACAGCCAACAATCGTGGCCATTTCAAATTTCGAGACCACTTTTAAACAATGGCTTGAAGTTTCAGGGTATGTTTACATACATGTAAGTTACTTTAAATTAGCAATTTCATTTCTGTTCAATTACATACTCGGCAAGAAAATTAACATTTAATGTTTAAAAGCAAAAATCTGGTGTTCCCGAGAATATAACGTAAAGTTGATCCGTAAAATGCATTCAATCATATTTCCGGAAAATATAAATCTGCAAAACTTTAAAAATACACATTTTTGCCTCATTCTATAATTTTTAAGAGACAAGGTGTGATTATTTTAGTCTAAACAAGTGAAATCAACTTTTTCAAGTTGTTGACAAAGAATGAACCCAATTTTGTCAAACAAGAACTTAGTTTGGGCTCCATATAGGCTTGGCTGAATTGACCGGACAAACTGTAATGCGACTGACCGTAATGCGACTAACCATGGTTTTGTCATGTACACTTGATACTTCAAGTTGCTGACCATTTATAAGTGTCCTGTTGGAGACTCCTGTATAGTAGTTGTGTGTTACACTTAGTAAAACTATTGCAATTTGTTTGGTTTGAGGAAACTTTGCAATTGTTATACGGGTATTTTTTACCATGTCCTTTTTGTGTAATGCGACTGACCGTTTTTTACAGCATTATAACATCCAGAGTACAAAGCCCACTACATTTCTAATACCATGACTTCAAAGCCTTGGGTGTCAAGTACAAATCAGTCTATAAACTTAGTGGAAAGAATAACTCACATAGAACTAATAGCACCAAGATCAAGAAATGAGACAGAAAAGTGTAATGCGACTGACCATGGAATTGCCCATTTATCTTTCTTTTGGTTTACTGAAACTAAGCTTTTTAGTTTCATAGTTTTGCTCTATGATTTTGATATATCTTTGATTTTTACTTTCTTGTTTGCTTTTAATCTTTGGCATTCACTTTTATTTTAGACTTCTTGAAAGTCTTTCAAAATCACTTTTGTATATAATTGTAGCTTAAATCCTTGTGTTTTTCATTGTTTATTGTAACATCCTGATTTCATGGAGCAATGAGTCATTATTCCATGAAATGTCCTACCACAAACTATGCAAGGAGTGTTCTTTAATTGGCTTTAATCCTTGACTGTCCATCATTCAGCCTTAGGCACTGGTCTGGGAAGAAGGTGTTCAATTTCACACCCATTAAGAGACTTCACTGACCAGTACAATAAACATTCCCACAGTCATTGATTCATACTTACTTTATTTTAAAGATAAGTGGTTTCTTGTTAAAAGGATTGTTTAGGTTTTAGTATTAAGTATTTAATTTTAGTGTATTTTATAGTTTTGAATGGCATATCGGATTAATTTTAGACTTGGCCACTGGACTCCGACAGAGGAAAGTTGTAAGATTTAACCCTCCAAGTTTCTTCAGTTTGTACACTTTGCCTCTGTCGGATATCTGCATTGGATTGCGCCAGCCCAGCTTAACATCACAATAATCATTATACTCATCCCTGTCCTGCTCTAGGCGGATTCAAAATACCAGAGAGCCAGCAGGACAGCGAAATATCAACTCATCATTTGTTCAACTTCACCATTGTTACTGATTGCAACGAAAACAGTAATCCTGTCCCCTGATAAAGGACAAGGAACTGTTTTCGCACCACTTCTTCAAGTCCCCCATCATCAACTTCAGCGCCCCTTTGTATCATCTTATCATCGTCTTGTCATCATATTCAAAGTATCGACTAGCTATTCTTCATTTTCGCCGGGTGGGCCCAGTCACGTCCACAACTAAACAGATAGGCCATTCAATCGTTTCTTATATTTGCATTGTTTAATTGTATTATTTTGTAAAATCGTCCTTTTATATTTTATTGTCGAGACCCGCCAGGTTTTCTATTACTCTTCTTTTATTTGAGATATGTTTTAACTTTCTCATATAATGATAATACAGCGTTTAAATCGCCCTTCCCTTCATTTGTAGCCGGAATAAACCAACCTTTCATTTTTTACAAGCAAATACCAGCGTATCCCTTGTAAAATTTATTATGTCTCATTATAGAGTGCGCTAGCTGCATTCGAACCTGTTACATATTGATAATAAGCAATTTTCAATTGGTGTTTTCCTGGACCTGTCCAAGGCTTTCGACACTGTTAACCATGACATTCTTATTACTAAGTTAGAGAATATTGGTGTTCGTGGGTTGGCCCTGGAATGGTTTAAGAGCTACTTAACACATAGAAAGCAATTTGTTTCGTATAATTCTAGACAATCATCCGATAAATATATTTCTTGTGGAGTTCCTCAAGGTTCTGTATTAGGTCCTCTTTGTTCATTATAATATAAATGATATTTGTAATTTGTCTAGTTTGATCTCTTTCTGTATGTTTGCAGATGATACAAGCCTTTTATATAATCACCACAATGTTGACATAGCTATACAAAACCTTAACGTAGAGCTTGTTAAAATAAGTAACTGGCTTCTAGCAAATAAACTGTCAATTAATGCCCTTAAAACAAACTATATAATTTTTTGTGCCAGGCAAAAGAAATATGTGCGCCATGTACCCCTCTGTTTAAATGACAGTGCTCTCAACCAAACAAAGAGTTGCAAAATTTTTAGGTATTTATATTGATGAGAACTTGTCTTGGAAAAAACACATAGATGTTTTAACCACAAAAATCTCCAAAAATGTTGGTATTATGAATAGATTGAAATTCTTTCTATCGCAAAAATTTCTGTTAACATTATACAATGCATTCATCCTCTCATATTTAAATTACGCAATATTATCCTGAGGTCACGGAAAGTCACTATGTAACAAACTTTTACTTATGCAAAAGAAAGCCGTTCGAATTATCACAAAAGCCAACTATCTATCTCATTCAGCTCCTATATTTGCCAAACTTAAAGTGCTCAAATTGAATGACCTGTATCGTCTGAACTTGGGTAAATTGATGTTCAAGTACAATAACGGCCTATTACCCAACAGCTTTAATGGAATGTTTACTTTAGCTTCATCGATACATCCTTATGGCACTCGTAAAGCATTAAAGGGGGATTTGTATGTCAACTATAATAGAACTTCAATTCACAAAAATAGTGTTGTGCAACGAGGAACAGAATATTGGAATAGTCTTCCCATAAATTTTAAGCAACCTGCTACAATTAGTACAAAGAAGAAAACTTCAACATTACTTGTTAGATAAATATCTGTAATGCCATCATAATCTAATGTTTTATTTATTTATATTATTATTATTTTCTGAATCGATTATGTTTGTTTGGTCTTAGCTGTCAGCTTGTGTATACGTGTGTGTCTGTTTTGTCTGTCAAATAGGGAAAAGAACAAAAGTAACATTGTTTGCTTCACTTTCTTCCTACATATTGACTCAAGTACATTAATTTTCAGTTCAATCATAATAGTGTGATAGAAATGTATTGAGCAATTATTTGCTTTTCTACAATGTATGTATCTTATTGTTGATTCAGTATGAAATAAATGTTTTCCACCATACAACTAAGGAGATGTGAAGAAGAGGGCATCAGTACCAACAAACAGGCTGCAATGTCCTTGGGACTACAAAGAGGAACCAACACATGGGTATTGTCACCTACTATGCAAGTTGATGTGACAAGAGTGAAATTGCTATCAAAGACCAACATTTCATTTGGGTGGACAGTTGTGGGGGTAGTTGGGGGGGGGGAGGGGGCGGACCCGTCCCCCCCCAAAAAAAAGATAAAAAAGTCTGCCCCCAAAAAAACCAAAAATTCCGCCCTCCCCTTTCCACAAAAAAGAAGACTTCCCAACTTGCTTCATGCGTACAAGTATGACAGAGGAAAGGTTGACAGGGCTAGCATTGATCCACATCATTGATCCAAGCAGGTAAATGCATTGCTAATGTGAAAAATCTAGTAGATTTGATCTATTCTGTAGTTCAATTTACTAACTCACAATTACCCAAAATCTTGTCTCGTTTTTACAATAGTTGACTGCAATTAAGATTGACAGGCTTGGATTCTTGTAGAACATATGTTTTCCGAAATGAAAATTTGTTACTTTTAATTCGTAATTTTTAAATGTATAGATGATGAAGACATTGCATTGGATAGATCCCTCAAGTTCTTTCAGGGAATAGCTGCTCGAGTTTGGATTCTTACCTTCAAATGTCAGTTATTTGTGAGCTATCATGTGCAAAGTACCCTATTACATTTTTCATTACTATTATAACTGCTATTATTTAATGTACTTTAAAGTTGTGCAAATGGAAATAAACCAAACACAAAAACAACCAACAAATTGTGTATTATTGGTTTAGACCTAAAACTTGATTTTGTGTCTTACAAGTTGGCAGCCCTTGAGGTAGTCATCAATTTTTCAACCATTTTTATTTGAAGAACCGAAAGCAAATTACCAAGGCTTTTGTACTACAAGTATTTTCTTATTTTATAGCATTTAAATGGCATTTTTGTTAAAACAAAACAGTGTAATAAAATGTTTTTCAAATCATTTGATCATTTTTAATCCGCAATATATGTCTTCTACATTGTCAATTATTTATAACAGGGGTGACAGCTTCATTGAAAGTAGGATTTCTTCTCCCAGAGGTCGACTACGAGGTTAAAGGCGATGCCATCAATGGAAAAACGCTGGGTCCAGAGCGTGCTAGGTTATGGACAGGTGCACCATTATTGCACGACTACAAAGTACTGCTAAAGGGCCAATCTGTAAAAATTGCTACAGGTAAGGTCCAGCAAAGAAAACGTCAAGCTAATGATGATGACCGTGGCAGGCTTCTTTGCCTCAGTCTGATGAAAAGAGAAATTCCAAAAGAAGAATTGGCAATAAAGAACGTCACCAGCAATTCTAGAGATAATAACAACAAGAAGTGCCGAATTCCACAGATAGATCGGGAAATACTCCACAGCATCTTCCAGCAAGCCCGGATACAGTTCCCAAACTTCTCTGACTTGTATACTGACCATAAATGTATAACAGTTGAGGCCCTTAATGAGAGATGCAAGAGGGTGAGGCATGAACTCAAACAACTCCCCAGATGAGAACGTCGCAACATGTGAACTCTTTTTTAAGGGGCGGGGTATTTGTACAATTTTGTGATAGGACGGCCTTGTGGAGGTGCTGGTCATCTTTATCTCCTTGTCGTTCACTGCATTGGAATTTTATATAAAATTTTGAAGGTTTGGATATACATGTACTTTTATTTTCTCTCGCCTTACCCAGTCACAGCTGTAGAGAGAGGGAAGCAAGTCATTGTTGGACTTGACCAGATCATGACAGCGGGAGACTACGACTTGACCAAGTTTTCCCTATCGCCTTCAGTGAGCTTTGATGTCAGCATTCCAGAGGAGGTGAATGGAAGCTTTTACATAGGGCAGGTCTATGCTGGATTACAGGAAAACTGCTTTGAGCCACGCATGTGAGCTGAACAAATCACTATATGAAGAAGGCAAGAGTAACCCCATAGAGTGCCACTATCATGATGGTGGCCCTGACCACAACATTCGTTTTCCACGGACATAACTGGTTCAATTAGCATATTTGGGGGAAAGAGATCTGGATAAGTTGATACTACGAATGGAACGCCAGTGGTAGAAAACGATGGAGCAGCAGCAGGAGGAGGAGCAGCAGCAGCCGTATTGCCGATTGGAATGCCAGAAGCCACCGTTTCAGCTGTACCGGCAACAAAGACAATGGAGAATTGCATCACTGCACAGGTCAAAAGGTGTGATTTCTGCAAGAACATTATACTGTGTTCAGATGAAGACAAAGCCAATACAAGAATTGCTGTAAACTGTATTACTTCAACGACCCGCAACAAAACCGTACCAATTGAATGTAGTTCATCGTTCTTAATTGACTTTACGGGGGTAAGTCGGACAATAGATAATTCTGTTTTGTCAGCTCTGGATACAACAGATATTTATGCTCAATTCGTTAGATCTGAGTTACAACAAAGTTGTTAATATTCCCTACCAGATGTTTTACAATTTAATGTTTTTGAAGACACTAAATTTGTCAAACAATAAAATCATCCATTTTGATACACCTTCACTTTTGGAGTTAACAACTCTATTACAGAACTTATTGTATCGCAAAATCGATTGACAACAGTACCAGACTTGAGTATATTTTTACATTTGGAGGTAGTAGACCTCTCATATAACTCAATTTCGGACCTTGAATACCTTAACATATACATTGTTAGTATGTTAAGACTCAAAAAACGAAAACTGACTGGAAATCCCATAGATTGCTCTAAAGAATTTAGGTCTGTTGACCAGTGGTTTTGTGGTAGAAAGAATTTGTCTGAAAACTATCCATGTTTCGCCATCCTGACGTGTAACAATACTCCTCGTCTCTGGACGGGGGGGACGAACATCTATGGTTGTATTTTAATTTCCATTACCCTTAGTTTAATGGCTGTAACTGTTGTATTTTTATATGTTAGTGTTGTAAGAAAGCACCAACATCACATCATGCTTTCTGACAATACTACACTCTTAAAACTCCCGGGTCCAAATTTTGACCTTTCCTCCGGGTCAAATTTTTTTGACCCTTTTCCGGGTCAAAATTTGGGTTCATGACGTCATGCCATGTTCTGATTGGATAAAAAAAGACACGTTTGAAACTGTTTAAGATGGCCAAGAACACAACTAAAAACGATTAGGTATGTTGAATCTGTTCATGTGTTAGTGGCATAAACAAATTTAAACAAACATTTTGTTATGTGCTCCTATCCCCCCCATACATTTTAAATACAAGCACAATTAACGTAAAACAATGTTTTTTTGCAACTTCCATGTTTAGCAGTTTTGCTAAGAAAAAGGTTGAATTACTAGTGGTCAAGTTAACAAAGATTGAAATTGGTTTTAAAGAGTCACTTGGGTTTGACTAGAGGTGGGGCCATTGATCATGACATCGGAATGTGTGTGCTAGGGGCCAATGTAATGGGGTTGAACCTATTGCTCCATGGTTGAACCAAGAGGATATGGAAGCCAGCTGTTGGCAAAGTAACAAACAATCCAAACAACTTAATACCTTCATTGTCTTGCATGCAAAGGTCAGTTAATTGATTCCTTTGTCACTCAAGAAAGCCAAGGGTGTAAAATTCAGTAGGTGTCAGAACCAGCAAATCTTAATTTTGTTTTTACTCTGACAAAATTAGTTGGTGTACAGCACACGTATTTCGCTCCAAATACTGCTTAACCAAAAGATTACTTTTGACAGGTATAATTCATTTAATTTTTTCCCATTTCTTCTTCTATCAATCCAGATTGGTGCGAGTAGTCCATCTTGTCTTGAGAATGTAAAAGCTGAACAGGCATTTTTATTAGCTGCTGGGTAATAAGCCCAGAACAGGTATTTTTAATCCATGAAAAGCAAGCAGTCACTCTTGACTCTTTACTCAAATAAGTTGATCTATATGTGTTTTAATCTTGTTTATGTCTTGGGAATTTCGTTCAGAAGGTTGCATAGCAACTTGATTGCAGTGGGATTTCTACAGAGGACATTTTTTCAGTGAAAAGTAAAATTAACAGGAACAGTTTTGAATTAACTTCAGGTTAAAAACTTTCAGTCATTGCTTTACAAAAAAAAAAACCACTCTTGTGCACACAATTCATTCCACAAGCATCAAAGCCATCTGAAATAAGAAAAAACAAAACTTTTGGCAAGCAAGATTAAACTTTTGATTATTTAAAATATTTGTTTGTACCATTTTCTTCAGAGTTTAAGATACTTCGTTACAAATATTGGGGTGTGTAACTGCACCTGATCATTTGCACATTTGCACATTTGCTTGATATTTTAAAGATAAAACCATGGATAAAGGATCATACAAAACAGGTTAACTTAATAGAGCACTTGATTGTTCTCAATCAATATTGATAAACACATTGAGTAACCACATCTCCTCCCTCATCCACCAAAGACAGGTCAATGAGGAGTAGATCAGTCAGTCTACCAGGATGAACTTACAATGGTTAATTAGTCAACTTCACATCGGAAGGATCCAGAAGATGGGAAAGGTTTGCTGGAATCGCATACAATTTCCCCACAGCAAACAGGAGAAGAAACCACATATCTCTGCATCTTTTGACATGGCACATACTGAGATGAAGATGATGAGAGGCCTTGCAAAGGGAAGATTCACTAGAATATGTCATTCCATTGACACCGCAATCACACAGAGACTTATTTATATTTTTCCTCACGTTTCCGGAGTTCGTTTGCAAAAACGTACTGCTTGTCAACTCAACCTACAACAAAGTAGAACATCAGATTAAAGATCTGTTGTGGTGCCATTCACCTAGAATAAAAGGTGTGCCAGGGAGCAACAAATCAGGGCCGAAGACATAAGAGACCAGGCCGAGATAGAAGCAGTTCATTGTTTGCCACTGTTGATTGGAATAGGCCAGGAGATTATCAACAATAAAAGGAACATCCTTAGTCAGAACCGGAGCAGAGTGATTGAAGTGACGAACGGCATAGAACTAGAGGACAGGGTTCACCTCAATTACTCAATTCTTCTGTTTATTACGCAACAGGTAAGCTGAATTTTCAGTAATATCACTGAGGGACGAAGAATTACGACGGTGTATAAGGTGTGGTTCATAAATATAGATGAAGAGACATGATTATGTTATTTATTTGTTGTTTGTTTGTTTGTTTGTTTGTTAGTTTGTTGGGGTGTTTGTTTGTTTGTTTGTTTTTCTCTAGGGGGATAAAGGTGGTCCTAGCACCAAATTGGCCGTGCAAGTGTGCAAATTTACCGACTCAAATTCAGCTGATAAAACTGACATAATTTCTATGTATCAGGCCACCGACTCGTATGAGAACATGGACCTGGTATTTAGCCATTTCAGGGACGAGATGTTACAGCTGCAACAGAATTCGCAAGTAAGGGTGGGTGGGACGAATAAAATATGTCAGATTTTTTTAGTTGGTGATTATGAGTTTTTGACAAAGGTTACGGGCCATATGGGTCCAAACTCAATGTACCCTTGCCTTTGGTGTTATTTACCCCTCCAAGCACTCTCACCCAGTGGGAAAGTCCATTCCCCCAAGATAAGGAATGAGACTGGTGATGGTTACATCAACAACCCTGACTGGTTCAAGAAACAAGAGGCAAACGAGGTTGTACAGGATCTTGCTGACAATATGGAAGATCCTAGGAGGGGTGGAAACACCAAGGCAAATGGCCCGTACCACCACTCAATTGCTCATCAGCCAATCTTGCCGATAATACATGATTTCTTGCACATAGCTCCACCTGTACTTCACATTATGCTAGGATTGGTTGTTAGGTTTTATAGAAATGTTGAAAATATGTGTAAGGAGAAAGATAAGGGATGATGAATTAAATGACAGATGTCAAACACTGTCGATTGAGGCAGAGGAGAGTAAGAGGGAACTGAAGGAGGCAGTAAAAAAAAACCAAAATACGAAGAGAAGCTGCTCCAAGGTTTTAACAGGGTCAAAATTGGGTAGAAGAGGTACTGGTGAGCCATGTTCATATCCTGCATGTGTGCAGTCGCAGTCATGAAGAGCGTGGTAGAAGGGGCAGTTGAATGGGTCCAGTGCGATGTTTGTGGAAATGAAGATGACGTTAGAGGGCTATGGCAGTTACCGAGCTACGAACATTCACTGGGCTCGAAGTGGGGGAAAATGCAACAGCTCAATGCCGTCCCTCAAGAATAAAAAGGGACAACAGTCAGATGGCCGCACTGAGTGCAAAGATTGACAATTTCTGCAACCCGTTCACAGATGATGCACCTAACTCCTAGGTGAATATGGCAACTGGTCAAGTGGCATTAAAGGCTACAGAATTATACCTACTCAACATGCTGAAAAGGGGTCAGGATGAAAGGAATAAATTTAAACATGAATTGGACAGCAACAACAGTCGATTTCTCCAACCTGTCAAACGCACGCGTGTTCAGAACTTCGCTGCCCAGAATGTGAAGAAGAACGCTACTACCTCAAAGACAAATGCTGAGAGCCTGAGGGACACGTTTGTTCGCATGATCGTAGTCATTGCAGAGAAGACAGCATTTGACCTTCGGAAGGTTCTCTCTTACCCTATAATGACATACCCACTGTCACTTGCACACTGCGATTGGGGCGCATGTGAAAACCCCAAAATCAGCATCGCTGAAAAAGCTTGAGTCCCTCCAGACAGCAACAATCATTGACGGTGAGTTACTGGGGAGTTAGGTACATGTCTACGACAGAGGTCTTCTTCCCATTCTGTCCTTTCACAAACAAACATAGGGGCATCATATGTATCAATTGCTCGGACGATGCTGTCAGTGGTATGTTCAGGGAGAGCTAGCGAAGCACATGTTTGCCTCGACAAATATGTGGAGAACTCCATAAAAGACAGTGAGAGAAAACACTAATAAGTGTTACAATAAATCTCTGTATCTTATAGCCCAAAGATAAGAATCTACCCATGAGTTTTATTTGTATTTATCATCGGCCAGCTCTATCTCTATGTGACATCTTCATATTTTAGTGTTTTGTTTGTATTTGCATTATAGCTATCCCACATCAAGGCAGTATGGGCAGATTATTGACCAGCTGTTTCAACGATTTCCAAAACTGGTCTATCAGCCGAACATGACCACGGACAACGCTTAGGTAACACTTACAAAAATGTAGTACATCTCACAAGTTTTGCAGGCACGATAAGATGAACAACTTATTGTGAAGCAAAAGCAATTTCTCCTTACAAAATCATCACTTTAAGTAGCAGCCATTTTTTTAAATTTGTTTTTCATCAGACTCTTTAGAAGAATCGTCTGCAATACAAGTTTGCCAATGCTGGAAAGCGGGAGGATCAACATGTTGAGATAGTCCTGTCCAGAAAGTGGAAAATGCCAGAAGACGGACATATCAAGCTACAGCAGTGGGGAATGGTTAACTACCAGTCAGAGCGACCCTCACCAGAGGATGATGCCTCGATTAAAGACCATTTAGAATGGATGAAGTTGGAGCACTCCAAAAAAGAAACCAAACCATGATCGTGTGGCAATTTTGATGGCAGCAACTGTGGCTGACCGACGCAGAATGATAACCAAAGAAATGCTCTCCATTCCAGCGCTGAAGACTTCATATCCTTGGCTTTTTGATGAAGAAGAGGTTTGTTAAAAAAATGTTTAGTGTGCGTGTGTTAATTTTCCCTTTTTATTAACAATGACCAAAACAATAAGTACATTTTTTGTTGAGGTAACACTTTTAACAACAAATTTGAGGAAAGTTAGGCTTTAACAAGGTTAGTGCAGTTGTCCAGAAGTTTATGGGCGGCCATTGGGGCAAAAAAGATGACTACAAAAATAAAAAGTTTGCCAGAAATATATCAATCCCCAGAAATATACCAAGCGCCACAAATATATCAACCCTCAGAAATATATCAATCCCCGAAAAATATCAATTCCCAGAAATAAACCAAGCACCACAAATTATATCAAGCGTCAGAAACCAACAGCTGGAGGAGACCTGGTGAAGGAGAACTGCGGAAGCGTTTCACCAACAAAATTGGGAACGTCCGCAGGGATCTGAAAACGAAGCACTTGGCAACTGTTTGTCAAGTAACATTTAATGTAAGACAAGAATAGCCAAGTTTGTTTAACCCTTAACTTCCAAACACTAAAAGAAAAGCTTGTTGAACACTGCTTGAATAAGGTGATCTGTAAAAAAAATACTCAAGGCTATTGTTCTTCGGAGGCAGAAAAGTCATGTAAGAAATGTGAAGACCTTAACAAAATTGTCTGTATTCTAAAAGAAAAATGTAAGACTGCTAAAGTCAAGGAAAAATTGAAGCTTCTTACTCTTGTTCCACCAAGTTGGACAATCCTGAAGACTGTCAAAGAATTTGAAGTTTCAGAACACTTCGACAAGAAAGCAAGAGAACTAGAGAGAAATAAAGGAATTGTATAGCAGAGCCAGAATTAAAGAAAGGAAAGAGGTTTGGGCAAGGTATTATTGACAAAGTCATTGCATTTTATCAGTGTGATGACTACTCCAGGATGTGCCCAGGGAAAAAAGACTATGTGTCCAAAAGATAGGCTTTTCAAAATGTTGTGAGCTTCGCCCTAAATGGTGTGTTACTGTAAATAGTAAAGCCATGCATTCGGTCTGTGTCTGCGAACAACATCAAAATATGAAACTTCTCATGGCAGCTATCCCTCACCATGATGACTACAAAGAGCTACTGGCTAAAATAGTTTGCAGTATTGACAAGCGCAACTGTATGACGGTATCATGCGAAGCTTGTCCAGGTACAGGTGATCTACTGGAATACTTGCAGGGATTGTTTTCAGAAAATGACATTGACATGGACGATACAATCAATTATAAGCAGTGGACTCATACAGATAGGACAACTGTTCTTTCCTTACAGCTTCCTCTTTATGAGTTTTTGAAGATAGTGTATGAGTCTTACAGTGTGATTTTTTGTCGAAGTTCTGACCCATGCTCCCTGTAGCACCTATACAACCAGAGCAATATTTAGTGCTACACACTGATGTTTCTTAATCTTAGAATTAACTATGTTTCATAAATACTTGTTGTAGTGTATTCACTTTAGTCACGTCTGCCACTTTAAGAGTTACGCATGCGCATTCCAGTTGTGTTATAAGAAGTTGCATTAATGATTAGAACCACAATGGAGTAAGTTCCACATTCAGTGCTCCAAAAGTTTGGACTAATAAATATGTTAAAACGTACATCTGCATCCGGTTGAGTTACTTAGGGATAGGACATAAAAATTGTTTAGGTTAAGATAATGTGGTTAATGACAGATTTACAAGCAGCAATAAGTGATAGCTACACACCCCAAATCATTGTGAAATCTGCCACTCCGCTGTTCGACATAAAGACTTGGATAATACTGCAACTTTACGGGGATTTCAAGAATCACAGTCATCCACATTGGTTCACGTTTCGGAGAGTTGATAGTGAATGCCGAATGCATTGGAGGCATTGGGCATCTACACCATGGGAGCCAAAACTAGAGGAGAACGCCGATGAGGACTTTTCAAAGGGTCTTCTCTGTTTAAAGGTTAACATCATGTAGAGGTCGCTTATGCCCCCTCCTAAATTTTCAAGTATTATGCCCCCTCTAATTTTTCAATAGCTGCTTGAATTGCCGGATCAATGCGGGGTCCAGTGGGAACGGGGTCTTACAACTAGAGCCCTTATCTTATCTGACACCAATTATCCAATTAGCGCATGACCCGAGTCCTGTGGAAACCTATGGAGCCCACCCGCTGCGCGAGTAAACATCAGCCACCGCATTCAGCCCTTTGTGTCCTATGTGTGTTACCGCGTTTCGCTGGTGTCGCTGGTATCACATCGTTTTCATTCACAATTATTGGAGAGTCACAATTCGCAACAAACAACTTCAACGCATGCGCAGTACTACCAGGACGCCTCTAGTCTATGCGCATCGTGTTTTCGTGCAGACTTACGACCGCTCGGTTTCAACACATTTTTGAATCATCAAAATCTGAGTTTTTTGAGGTGAGTTATGAAACTTTTTAGATTTTGATGAAGGTGGGGAATGCTGAAATATGAATTTTTGATATCAAATTATGAAAAATCATTCCCAAGGTTTCCTAGGGATGAAACTTAGTCGAGGGTGTTCATAAACGTTTTATCTACGTGGGGATGTATGTTTCAATCGTAGACACAAGTAGACACAAACTGAAAAAAGGTTGCAAACAACTTCAATTTTTTTGAATATTTTTCGTTTTTCAAGAAAGACAAATGTGTATTTCATGTATTACTTGTTCCCTCAATGATTGTTTGAATTCGATTCCAATTTTTATAAATGACGAGAAGGACAGATCAAGATCGTTTTTTTAAGATAAAATCAAGAAACCAATCTAGAGAAACGACAGTAAACCTGTAAATCGAAGATATGCATAACTCGTTCATGAAACAGTCGTATGTTCAACGTGGGTTTTTGCGCACGTTCTTATGGTTGGAAAAACTATACGGCCGTTTCATGCCTATGTTGACATGGACATGACAAGATTTTAACAAATCTTCAGAATCTTCAGAAATTATACTGCATGAAAACGCCTTGGAAGGCTTTTTAAACACACAGTTTGTCATGCATGCTCATGCAGTCTACCTGGATTTTTAATTCGTCGTATCATTTACATGATGTAAAAAAAAATTAGGCATAGAGTTGATGTTCGTTTGTCATCATCATGGACATTATTATAAGTGTTTAAAAAGGAAAAATAACATTTTTATTTACATTATTGTGATTGTCTATTGATAAATGAAGTAAAAAAAAAATAAAATTAGACTAGAGCCGTACTCCTCCTGCCCTGGCCTGGCACAATTCAACGACACCTTGGTTTTAATTTTTTGTAACAATTTTTATTTTTTATTTAACTGAGCCAATGTAGTAACCACAAGTGTAGAAACTGCAGCCACTTACTTCAAGGACCTATCCTTGTTTATAATTTAATTAATCGTTAATTATTAATTCTTAATTAATAATTGAATTAATTAATGTTATTATCTTCAATTTTCTGGTAGTGGTAGGGCTCCCTTTCAAGTAAATATTGCTATTTTTATCCTTATGTCAGAATTTTCCAAATTGTTTATCATCTATTTTTATCTCATCTCATTTGTATTTATAGTTTTCAATTTTGCTTTTTCCAATATTCAGCTTTTTTAACATAGAGAAAGGACTCTATGGTCTGCAAGGAAGAAGTCGTGATGGTCTGAGCCATGGCCGAATGTCTACGTGATGTTTGCAGGCTATGTGGAGAGCAGGGAGCCGCTGGTCTGCATAGGAGAAAACCCCACACTAAAGAAAAGTATAGAGATGTTATACTTAAGGCCTTGGATTTGGATGTCAGTCAGGATGTCCTTGGCACCCATCCCCCATTTCTCTGCCATAGCTGCTTCAAGAAGTTAGACCGGTGGTATAAAGCTTTAAAACTCCGAAAGAAAACTTCGTGCAACATCAAGGTTACTACCTTTTTTGAACATGAGTGTTCACAAGGCTGTGCTGTTGTCCATCTCTCACTTGATGATCTCTCTTCAATTTGCAACAGGGTCATCGAATTGGCCAGTCAACATGGGTGCATGACATGGCGTGGTCCCGACAGGTTGAAAGTCATGAAGTTCGGGGAGAGTGGCTACCCTGAAGTGGAGTTGAGTATATTCAATGATGTTTCTTGGAGGGTTGATGTGTGTGGATTCGATGTAACAGGGTCAGGTTGTTCTTTGTTTGTGGATGTCCCGGCATCATTAGGGTATGCAGATGTTGAAGGTGTGGTCAGAATAATCTGCGAGAATGATGTTTGCACGGGAAATGGTGACTACCCGCTTTTAGTAAAATCGAAGGAAGGTTCGGCTGGTCAAATCCCAGTTACCATTACTGGCAGGGATTTATTCCAGATTCACCCATATCAGACCATCAGGCATAGAAAGTGCTCTTTGCTGGTCTCCAAGTCGAAGATGAAATGCGATCTATGTCAACTTCTGAGGGTAGATCTCAGCGTCTTGTCTTCAAGGCTTAGTAATGTCCCGACTGCAGTTCTCACATCATCAACAGTGCGAAATGATGCCCTATCAAACAGCAACCTGCAAAGAAAGATGAAGCTGATGAAAGCTGAGAATCGATCTCTAAAGAGAAGGAGTGGGGCCCTCCAGGAAAAGGTACGCCTGATGATCGAGGGTGACAGCATCACTTTGCCTGTCGGTACTAGCAGTCTGGTTCATCAAGCAATGGAAGAGGAGGAATCTGCCTTCATGTCTGCTGTCCCTGAGCACTCCTATGCAGCGTTGCTTTGGGAACAGCAGAAGAAGTCTTTCCAGAAGGGCAAAGGGATGAGGTGGCACCCAGCCATCTTAAGATTCTGCGTTGCTCTGCAGAGCAAGTCATCGGCTACCTACGACCTTCTTCGTGAAAGCGGCTTTCTCAAGCTGCCTCATCCCAACACCCTTCACCCTTACACTCATTTTGGTGAGCCGACTGCAGGCTTTAATTCAGATCTGGTTTTGAGGGTTGTAGAGGACATCAATCTCTATTCACTTCCAGAACATGAGCGTAACATCACCATCATGTTCGATGAGATGAAAATAAAAGCGGGATTTGTTTAGTCAGTTCGTTCCGGCGCTGTTGTTGGTTTTGTTGATGTGGGCTCAATTGCCAATGAAATCCTCCAGTTTGAGGTAAAATGCAAAGGAGGGGAGGTTCCAATTGCCAGTCATGTGTTGGTTCTGATGATTCGGGGTATATTTACTTCGTTGCGTTCACCAATTGGGTACTACCCTAGCCTTGGCGTTACCAGCCATCAGCTGTACCCCTGCATTTGGGAGGCTATTAATCTTCTGGAGGCAGTGGGGTTTATCGTGAGGTCACTGGCATCTGATGGGGCATCGGCCAACAGGAAATTCTACAGGATCCATGGACCCCGGAACTCCTTCACACATTCAGTGAGCCATCCTGCAGCAGATCGAGACCTTTTCTTCTTCTGTGATGCCCCTCATCTCATGAAGACAACGAGAAATAACTGGGAGAATTCAGGCTTTAACAACATGACCAGAAACTTGCATGTAAGTTTGTTGATACAACTGTTTAGTGTTGAAATCTTTTACAACTGCTAAAATTTTACACTATTTTAAATTGCAGAAAACTCAAACTGTTAATAGAAAATGTAACAAAATTCAAGGGAAAAACATAAACCCTTTTTGCATTCTTGACCGACAATTGATAATTTGTTACAAGAAACACTGTGTGTTACGTACACATGTATGTAATTAGTCAATGTAAAGCTCACATGTGAATCATATTTTTTTCTCATTTTAGTTTCAGAAGCAAGATATTAAGTGGACACATTTGCTGATGTTGTATGACTGGGACATCGGGAAGAACAGATCTTCTCCAGGCCTCCGACGACTACACAAGATCACGTATGAACATCTGCATCTAACCCCAACTTTGAGGATGCGAGTCTATATGGCCACACAGGTACATTGTTGTTTTATAAATGTTAATGAATAACAAACACCAACTGTCTTCTAAGCATTGACATTGTAAAATGTAGAGCAGCGCCAGGATCGATGAAGGCAAAGGAACCTACCTTTTAGTTATGAATTTTGGCAGACGTTATAACAGTTTTTATAATATATCCCATATTTTCAGGTTCTGAGCAGTACTGTTGCTAATGCTTTTAAGGCATTTGGCCGTCATGATACTTCTTCAACTCAGCTGTTCGTCTCAAAGTTTGACCAGTTTTTTGACTGTTTGAACGTTGGAAATCCCCACAAGTCAGCACACAAACTCAAACCAGCTCTTGCTCCATATACAAGTGTAGATGATTGGCGTTTCAAGGTAATTTCAGTCACATTTAAGGTTTTACCCCCCCCCTCCCCCAAACAAAAAGAACTTAAATTTTCAACTGATTTTAAGTGTGTGGTTTCTTACTGCAAAATATATGTAGAGCATCCCCCCTCCCCCCATTCTGCACCGACAAGTTAAGTTTAGTTTTATTAGACTTTACACTGGCATAAAAATGTAAATATATAAATCGATACATAAAGAAACAGAAGCAAAATAGCTTAAAAATACCAAGCCAGTGAGTGGTGAGGAGGAACAGGTGACCAGCACCTTTACATAGCCGTCCTGCAACAAAGAATGTCCCCTGAAACCCACCCCACAGATAAAACCACCCATTTGATGATTTTATAAAAATAATTATAATGTTATTTTTGTTTAACCAGTGGCTTCAAGATGACTTCTTGGACTTTCTTGATAGTTGGGAAAAGGGATCTGAGAGCATGGCAAACGTAACAAAGGAAGTGAAGCAGAGGATGTGCATAAGCAGAGATACACTTGAAGGATTGCGAATTACTGGTAATTATTTATTGCATTTTTATTTTTATTGCGGTTCATGTTCATGTATGTCTAGCACAAAGTTACAAATCTTAAAATTAAATTAACCGGTGAACTTTGAGATATACAAAAAAGCAACAAGACAAGTTTTTTTATTTTTTGCAACTCAATTTTCAAAAGAATCCAGTATAATATTGTTCACAACACTGGGCAGGGTACACTTTGGTAATTGTCAAAGACCAGTATCCTCACTTGTGTATCCCAACAAATGCATACAAACTAAACCTGTTACAATTTGGGTACAATTTCCAAAAGTACACCCTGCCTTTTTTAGTTTCATCAAAGATAATAATATTATATGTTTTCACACAAGCGCGGGTGCAATGTGGCTGCGTCCCATATCCAACATGGCCGAAGGCCGAGTTGGATATGGGACGCAGATGCTATATATTTTTTTGTATTTCCACCTGCATCTAGTTTGTTTTAACATATCATCAACATTTCTTTTAATTTCAGTGAATTTCTTCACAAAATTGGGTAAAGTCCTTCTGCGAATTCCGGGAGTGGAGTATTTGCTAAGCGATCGCTTCAATCAAGATCCACTCGAGATGTACTTTTCAAAGCAGAGATCGGCAGGAGGGACCAGTGACAACCCCACTGCTGAACAGTTTGGCCATAACATGATGGCTTTTCATGTTTCAAGATCATGCACCAAAGCCTCCAAACATGGAAATTGTCGAAAAAACACAGAAGGTGACAAAGAGTGTTTACTTGTTGATAACACACCTCTTCCAAAAAGACAAAAAAAACGTTGAAAACAATTAAGTATAAAGGTATACAGTATAACAGGTCTTGGTTGGAGATCAACCGTAATGGGGAATTTGCATCAAACTATTTGTAGTGTATGTACCCCCCTGACTTGATATTTTACACTTTACACAGTTAATTGTTAAATATAACTCGAGCTGGTAGTTTTGAGAGTTTTTGACGACAACAAAAAAGATTTACACTGGCATTCAGATCTTACGAAATACATGAAAATGGTGGGATTTCCAATTTCTGATAACCTTTGGAGTTAAAGATTCAAAATGGCTTGAATTTAGGCAAATTCAGTTATACGTTTTGATGTATTTAATGAAGTACATGTACTTGGTTAGAATCATTTGATACAAAACCACCACCAAGGAACATTTTACAAGTCTTTCCGTAAAGCTTTTTCTCCTTTCTTTGATACGGCCGCCTTGGAGTTAGCTTTTCTGATGTCAAGATATACTTTTAAAAATGCATTACACCTGAGCTTAATATAAAATCTAATTACTACTTCCAGGAATTTTTTTGAGCATTCACCACTGATTTTGTTATCGGTTAAAGTACACCAGTAGGTTTGGACATGGTAATTAGATGATACTTTCTCCATCAACACAGTATTTATGTTCAACTCCGACATATTGTGTAAATTTGAAATCGTTAAAAACTCTTTACAGACTGATTCCATTGCCCTGAAAAACAAATATACCTCATCTGAAATTTGATACAGCCTTCCCGTATTCTGTGCATCTATCCATTCTTTAGTGTATGTTAAAAAAGTTCTCCCAGAAGTTATCGATTGCACAGACCAACATTTCAAAAATTTACAATATATTTGTGCAGTGTTATTTACTTGTTTAGTATATTTCTTTAATAGTGCAAATGGTATGTAACCTGCTACGTATCTCAAAACCTTTTCCTCTTCTTTGTCATTTGGTTTTGATGAATTTGAAGGTGGCTCTTTGTCCGGTAAATCTTTATTGTTGCGCTCTTTCATGAGCTTTCCAAATACTGACTGGATCAAAAGCTGATATGTTAATTTGATTGAATGGTCGCATTTTATAGAAATATCAAGAGATTTGATAAAATTACCCCAATCCGAACAAGAACTTAACCGGTATACATGAAAATTGCGCCACATTCCTTCATAAACTTCTGGCTTGAGGAGTTTACCCTCATTAGATATGAGTATAACCCATAACGCTGACATAGTAGTTGCACAATAGTTGACAAACGCAGAGTGTTCAGTGAAAAGCAGGAGTTGGGTTATCAGTTCAATTATGCCAAGTGAAGTTGCGCTGCCACAGCTGAATACTGGATGGCGTTTCATGGATTCCAGACATGTTATGAAAATGGCTACAGCACATGTCATGGCGTCATCTTTTGTGAAGTTTGTCTTTGGTCGTTCAGGTGCTGAATGAAAAAAAGTGAAATTTATACATGCCATTATAAAATCAGTTTGAGCATTTTATTATTATAATTTATAATTAAGGGCTCACAACTAAATCTGTAGTTTTCGGACACTACAAATTTGTTTGCGTCGTTAGTGTTCTATTACAAATGCTGATAACATTGAGCAGTAATTCATTTCTAAATGGTTGATTTAGACCAACAGGTTTAATATGTAGGTTTGCTTTTGCCTGTATTCTTTGTACATTGATGTTTGATCCAAATAAGTTTCAACTTGTAGACCTAAAAGTAACAAAGATTTCAGATACAAACTTTATCAATAATAATTATGGTCATAGATGGGCAGCCATTTAAATACCTTTGTTTTTTGTCTTTGCCTTGGCTGTGGTAACTTTTCCTGTTGTCACTTTGTCTGCTTTGCCTTTGTTGACTGGTGGGGTTACAGTTGCAGTTGCTACACTGACATCCACAGCCGATGAAGGCCCTGTATATAAATGTAAATAAGATCAATCAAATATTGTAAATGTAATGGTAACCATCAATAAGCCTAAATTGAATTGAATTGTATTTGTAACGACTGAAGAGAAATTCTGTTCCTATTGTATTTCTGAAAGTAATTGTGTGAGTCACTGACAGAATTTAAGGCTGAAGGGTTCAGTCAACTTGTGAAATAAAATTAGCATTTCTACCTTGATTCTATTCCTGATTTACTGTCCCTCCTGACCCAACTTTGTTTATAAAACAAGAGTATAATAAAAATGTTGGCAACTTCTTGATTTTGAATCAACAAAATAGAGAAATTAATTTAAAATCAAATTCATATTCTAACTTGATCAATTTATTTATCTATAAACACGGTCATGAATAAAATGGATTGCCATTATCGTGGCTGCGTAATTGATGCTGCCGGAGTGCGTTATACTGATTTGCCCAGTTAATCTTCAAATTGCGCGTGGTTTGCCCAATCAATCTTCAAATTGTGCATGGTTTGCCCAATCTGCAGAATTCAGCAGTTCAGTCGTCAATACAACGCAATTTGAAGATTGCGCAAATTCATAGAATGCGCTACACGAGAATCTATGGGCATCAGAAGTCATGCGCAATCTTAGGACGTCAGTATTTCACTTCCAGCTAAAAAAAAAAAAAGTGATTGTTGTTTTGAGAAATCATAAATACATTTTGTTTTAAACATTTTACCTGCTACATCAGGACCAGGACATGTAGTAGGGCGGCAGCGGGGGCAGAACCAATCCTCCTCGGGCACCGTTTCTTTCGTTAACCCGGCGCATTCGTAATGCCACCATTCAACGGCGCAGTTTTCGCCGTCACAGCCAATCATTTCTTTGGTCATTGGACCACCGCACACGCAATGATAAAGCCCTTCATCTTCAATCTCACTCTCAGAACCTGAAGCTACACTTTCGTTGTTCTCTTGTACATTTTCATTGTCAGAGAAGTCGCTAAAATCACTAAAATCGTAATCTTGGAATTCTTTTAAAAATGAAGGCCCAATTCAGAGGTCATTTGGTAAATGTTTTCGCAATTTTTCTTAATGCACAACTTTTTCTTATTTTATGTTGATTGTTTTTCTGTTTTCTTTTATTTAGGGGGGGGAGGTGGGGGCTAGGTGGGGTAAATTTGTTCGCTATTTTTCTGAATGCACAACTTTTTCTAATTTTATGTTGATTGTTTTTCTGTGTTTTCTTTCATTTAGGGAGGGGGGAGGTGGGGCTATCACATCTCCCCCCTCCCCCCCCCCCCCATTACGGGCCTGCATTTACACATTTCAGTTTTACACCTGAACAATGTACGGCGGTTACATTGTGATATAGTGGCTGGCCAATGTTTGTTTAACCTGTAATAATATTTGTTGGGGATGTGCTCTTTTTTAACAGGATTACATGGACAAGTTTTTTGGGGCAACGAGTATTTCACAGCGCGGTACATTATACAATGTTCATGAAAAGTATGGCCACAGGAACGTCAAAAAGAAGGTAAACGACTGCGTCAATCATGTGGTAGACATGGTTGGAATGGTGACTGGAGGGATGGTGTGTCTGGCTGCTATGAAGGTGACAGGGATGAGTGACAGAGAGGCAGTACCAGAGAGATGCCCTGCAAAAGATGCCCCTCAACTTGAGAGAGCGGAGTTTATCTCTGAAATCGCAGAAAATATTCTTAATGAGATCTGGCCAGCATAGATCAGGCAAACATCTCTAAATGCACAGAAGATGCAGTTGGCGAAGAGGAAACCACGGAAGAGGACAATGATGAAGAAAACAATTTCTGCATCTGTAACCCCGAAGACGTTTAGTGCATGCAGTTACACACAAAACTCGTACATGTATATGTAATGGGATGAAATTGTAGGCCCCCTTTTTTTTGTAAACTCCTAGTTTACCTAGTCCACCTCGGACTAGGGCAAGTCTAGGAGTAGGTGGTTGCCTGGTGGTGTGTGATGAGTGGGTGATTGGTAGCAGCCTATGCAACCAATCACGGCGCATTGAGGAAGGAACGTCCAGAGGTCAGTGACCATCCCAAGAAAGTGTTTGGACACTTGGCCACTGGACTCCGACAGAGGAAAGTTGTAAGATTTAACCCTCCAAGTTTCTTCAGTTTGTACACTTTGCCTCTGTCGGATATCTGCATTGGATTGCGCCAGCCCAGCTTAACATCACAATAATCATTATACTCATCCCTGTCCTGCTCTAGGTAAGTTTGATCTTACTTTTATCTTTCTTGTGAGCTTAGGCTTAAAAGTTAAAGTAAAGATCAGAGTGTCATATTAACATTAAGTTTGAACAGTCACTGCTTATTTTATATTGTGTAAGGAAAGTGTTTTAGGATTTGATTATTGAAGTTCCCTTTTTAAATGCTCTTGTTTTGAAGTGATAATTGTTGACTTGTGGTTTTCCATGCTCTTTTAACTTTTGAAGTACAAAATGTAAATTACATTTTGTCTCAGTATTACTTTGAACTTGATTTATTTAATGTTGCTTTGGTACTCTGCATTTTTCATCATATTGTATTGTGAGAAAGAATACAGTACCCTTTTATTTCATGATTTAAACTCCATTCAAAGTTGCTACTTTCCCATTAGTACTTGTTGAAAGCTTTTATGAGCAAGAGACAGAGACTAGTTTTGTATTATAAGTTTCATCGATTTTAGTTTTATGCATTTATCTTTCTTTTGGTTTACTGAAACTAAACTTTTTAGTTTCATAGTTTTGCTCTATGATTTTGATATATCTTTGATTTTTACTTTCTTGTTTGCTTTTAATCTTTTGCATTCACTTTTATTTTAGACTTCTTGAAAGTCTTTCAAAATCACTTTTGTATATAATTGTAGCTTAAATCCTTGTGTTTTTCATTGTTTATTGTAACATCCTGATTTCATGGAGCAATGAGTCATTATTCCATGAAATGTCCTACCACAAACTATGCAAGGAGTGTTCTTTAATTGGCTTTAATCCTTGACTGTCCACCATTCAGCCTTAGGCAATGGTCTGGGAAGAAGGTGTTCAATTTCACACCCATTAAGAGACTTCACTGACCAGTACAATAAACATTCCCACAGTCATTGATTCATACTTACTTTACTTTAAAGATAAGTGGTTTCTTGTTAAAAGGATTGTTTAGGTTTTAGTATTAAGTATTTAATTTTAGTGTATTTTATAGTTTTGAATGGCATATCGGATTAATTTTAGACTTGGCCACTGGACTCCGACAGAGGAAAGTTGTAAGATTTAACCCTCCAAGTTTCTCCAGTTTGTACACTTTGCCTCTGTCGGATATCTGCATTGGATTGCGCCAGCCCAGCTTAACATCACAATAATCATTATACTCATCCCTGTCCTGCTCTAGGCGGATTCAAAATACCAGAGAGCCAGCAGGACAGCGAAATATCAACTCATCATTTGTTCAACTTCACCATTGTTACTGATTGCAACGAAAACAGTAATCCTGTCCCCTGATCAAGGACAAGGAACTGTTTTCGCACCACTTCTTCAAGTCCCCCATCATCAACTTCAGCGCCCCTTTGTATCATCTTATCATCGTCTTGTCATCATCTTCAAAGTATCGACTAGCTATTCTTCATTTTCGCCGGGTGCGCCCAGTCACGTCCACAACTAAACAGATAGGCCATTCAATCGTTTCTTATATTTGCATTGTTCAATTGTATTATTTTGTAAAATCGTCCTTTTATATTTTATTGTCGAGACCCGCCAGGTTTTCTATTACTCTTCTTTTATTTGAGATATGTTTTAACTTTCTCATATAATGATAATACAGCGTTTAAATCGCCCTTCCCTTCATTTGTAGCCGGAATAAACCAACCTTTCATTTTTTACAAGCAAATACCAGCGTATCCCTTGTAAAATTTATTATGTCTCATTATAGAGTGCGCTAGCCGCATTCGAACCTGTTACATATTGATAATAAGCAATTTTCAATTGGTGTTTTCCTGGACCTGTCCAAGGCTTTCGACACTGTAAACCATGACATTCTTATTACTAAGTTAGAGAATATTGGTGTTCGTGGGTTGGCCCTGGAATGGTTTAAGAGCTACTTTACACATAGAAAGCAATTTGTTTCGTATAATTCTAGACAATCATCCGATAAATATATTTCTTGTGGAGTTCCTCAAGGTTCTGTATTAGGTCCTCTATTGTTCATTATAATATAAATGATATTTGTAATTCGTCTAGTTTGATCTCTTTCTGTATGT
>JASTWB010000252.1:0-27940 GCA_032158295.1 Pycnopodia helianthoides | reverse complement strand
TGGTTTTTCCCCAAATTACCTGGGTTTAATAAAAAATTTAAAATCCACTCTTGCCTCCCACGAAAAATTAAAACACCCCCCAAAGTTGGAAAAACATTTTTCCACCACAAAATTTAAAAAGGGAAAGAGTGCCAGAAATGCCGGGAAGAAACAAAATTTTTCTCTGCAATTATTAAAAAGAAAGGATCACTCGGCGATAAAATGGGGTTTAAACCCTTTCAAAACTTTATTTCACATCAATTGTATTTTTTTCCTGGGGAAAGCCCCCGTCAGGCTGGCAAAAGGGGGTTCACCCATACAAAAAAAACCCTGGGGCCCCCGCGAAATAAAACAATAAATTTGAACTTGCTGAATTCAGTACCATCATGCCCTTTGGTACCGTGTATGTGCACACCCCCACAAGATAGACAATGGGGTGGGATTTTTGGTACATGTAGGAAAATTTTTTTTGACAAAAAAGTTTTTAAAAAAAGGGGCGTAGCTACAGTACCCCAAACCCCTTGTTGTCTGTTTGTATGGTTGTATTGTACGGTGAGTAGAATTGGGTTTTAAATCAACATTCAGTTGGAAAGTACCATTTTTTGCCTGTTTGGGTTGCACCTATACGGGTTCCCACAAAAACAGAGTTAATAAAAGTTAATAGCAATATAAAGGGAAAATTTTTGACCCCATCTGTCGAGATGAGGAATATTTTTCGACCCCCTTAAAAAAACCCCCTTGCTGTTGACCCTTCAATTCCAAATTTACTGCGGGGTTTTTAAAGATAGAAAAAAACCATTTCCAGCCTGCCCAAAATGATCCCGGGGGGAAGGGTTTTCATTTGTCCCCAGTTAGTTTGGGCACAGTTGTGACCGTACAAAAACCTTGGCGTCGAATTTGGGTTTTAAATGGTTGGTCAAAATACTGGAAAATGTTGCCCAAAAGCACTGACGTAAAGGGGGGTTAATTTAAAAATTTAGTTGTGCATACCCTGTTAAAAAAGGAACCCGGCTTTCCCGCCCTTTTTATTAATTTTTTGTAGCTTATTCCAGTCCGAAGTTATCGGGGAAAAGAAAAAAGTTTTGACAAAAACAAGGCCCCCCATTTTTTGTGGGGGGGGAGGAAAGGGCCCACTCGTTTTAATTAAAATTTTAAGGGGGAAAAACAATTGGGAACCAAAACTGGGGCCCAAAAAAAAGTACTTTTGGGGGGGGATTTTGGCACGGGTTTAATTAAAGGGAAACCACGACAAGAAAAATAAGTTTTCTTTAACCCAATACCCCGAAAACGCGGATCTTTTTTGTGTGTTTTTTTATGGGTTTTTTGATTGTGACCCCTTGTAGCAAAACAAAATAAGAAGCTAACCGGGGGTCTTCAAAAAGCGATTTTCAAAAGGAAATTTTGTCCCTAAAAAAAGTTTGAGAATTTGTAAAAGATAAAAAAACCCGGGAAAAAACAAAAGTATATTTGTGAGCTTTTAGTTTGAAACTAAACAAAAATGTCTTTAAAAACCCCCCGTTCATAAAAGGGAAAATCGAAAAACACAATGTTCACAGATTCCCCAAAAATAACTTACATGATTTAAAGTAAGTTAAAGGGAGAAAGGGTTCCTTAAAATTTTTTTGCCTAAAAAGCTATCGTTTCTGAGAAACCCAAATAAAACAATTTGTAATTATCGGGGGGATTTTTAAAAAAAAAGAAAAAAACCTAAGATCTCTTTTTTTCTATTTTCTCGTGCCCCCGATGGGCCAATTGAGCTTTAAAATTTCACAGGTTTGGGTTTTTTTATTTCATTTTGTTTAATCACACAAAAAAATGGAATTTATTTTTTAGCTTTTTTTCCAAAAGTTGTACCAAAAACCTTTAAATTTTTCTTAGTGATCTTGAAAAGCAAAATCCGTTCAAAAAGGTACCAACGGGCCATGGTGATTTGCAAACCCGACTGTGGGAAGTTCGCAATTCAAAAGGGGAGAAAAAAATCAAACCAAAGGGTACATTTTTTATGAACCAGATCCTTTTTTAAATTTCATCAACAAAAATTCTTCAAAAAATAAAAATTTCCCCCTAAAATATTTTTTTCAAAAAAAACATTTAAAAAAAATTTAAAAATTTAGTCGAGGATGCTTATTTTTAGAAATCCCAAATTTCAAATCCCCGCCTGAATTTGTGCGCCCTCCATAACCTGTAGGTTTAAAAGAAAAAATGACCCTCCGTTGGGGGAAAATTTTTAAAATTTTTACAAGTAACCCCACCAAAACGAAGGTCAGTTTATTTCAAGGTTTTTTTTGTTACTTTGTTGAAATTAATGTTTTCTTTCATATTGTTTGTTTACTTTTGTATTGCATTCCCAAAAACCTATTTTCCCTGGCCCTAAATACGTTTTGAAAATTTAAAATAAACCGCGAGAAGGCCCCCCTTCGGGGGCCCTTTCGCGAGGCTGTTTAAAGTGTTTTTTTCCCTGTGGTGGTTGGTCGCCCAAAAACTGTTGGATAAATTGCTGTATTAGTTTGTATTCCCATTGGGAACTTGACCCAAAGGGGAAATAGCGGCCGGGTTGTGGGAAAGGGTTTTTGGGTTTGCCGTAAACCCGGGCCTAGTAAAACGTTTTTTTTTGTTTTAAATCAGTGCCCCTTTCATTTTTTTTGCGTTCGTTCACCCTTCGTGCAAAAAATTATGTGAAAAAATAAATTTGTGTGTTAAAAATAAAAAGGGAAATAAAAAAAAATTTTGTCCCCTTTAGTTTCCCCGGACCTTTTAAAAAAGGGGCCCTTCTGAAATTTTTGGCAGCCCGATCCAACGGGAAACCGGGGGAGTTTTTCTTACACAAACAGACCCTTAAAAAAACCCAAACGGGCCAAAAAAAAACCCTCCCCCACGTAAAACCCCTAGGGTTTGGGGGACCACAATGATCCCGTAATTTGAATACGCTTGAGATTGCACAGTCTATATGAAAAAAACCCAAAATTTGGTTGGCCTGTTGGTTAAAAAACGAAGACCCTACACGTATACGGTATTATAATACATTTTTTAGGAAAATAAATTAAGATTTGGGGATTTTTTCCCTTGTGGGGGCCTATACCAGTTTTTTTTTGAGAAACAAACTAAACATGAAAACCCGGCAAGAACGGGAATAACACAATGTCTGTTTTGGGGATTTGGGTTTAAATATTTTTCCTTTAAAAAAATGTTAGTTTGGTTCCTCCCAACTTTGTATTGTGACTTTGTTTTCCGGATTTGAATCGACCATTTACGATTCTGGATTTTTTCCTTAAACTTTTTAAAGAAAGGGTCGTTGATGGATTCGATCGTGGGCATATCCCTGTTTTGGTAACTGGGAAAAATTTGTTCTCGGAAGGGAGGATGTGAAACAAAGCGGGAAAACGCAATTTCTTTTTTTTAATTTATTTTATTTTATTAAAAATTTTAAAATTACAAACCGGAAATCATGACATGTTTCAAAGGGGGCTATTCTGTATGGATCCCCCCGCAAAATATATTTTTTCTAAAAGAAACCCGGTTTTACGGCAAAAAAAACCCCAAAAGACTAAGCCCTAAGTCAAAAGTTGGATGTTTGGCCTAAAAAAAATTAAAAAAAATGAAAAAATTTAGTAGAGGGGCCTGCCCCTCTAGGTTATAGCAAGAGTCATTTCGAAAAAGGGGCAAAATTTGAAAAAAAGCTAAAATTTAAAAAAATACTAAAAAATTAAATTCATTTTAATTACAAATCAATAAAAACCATGATCAATAAAACCCATGGGGGTTTTCCTTTCCCTCCATAAATAAAAACTTTTGTTAAAAATGTGGAAAACATCCCTTTTTGAAAAAATTACAATAAAATCAATAAAATGACTGGCGAAGTAAAAAAAAACCCCTTTAAAAGTGAAATAAGATTTTAATTCTGGGTTGCAACCTGAAATTATGTATGTCATCTTAGTCGTGGGATCTTTCATCATATCCCTGACCCGACTGCCCTGAAAACCGACCCAAAATATGGCCTTATCTACTGCAATTTTTGTAAATAGCACCCAAACACGGACCAGAAAAACTTTAACCCCCCATTTTCGGCGCACTGAAACCCCCCCAAAAGGGCCCGATGACAATTTAGCAGATGGGGTTTCCACCCGAATCCCAAAAACCAATATTTGGTGCTTTTGGACTTTTGTCCCGGGACGTCGATTTCCCGTAGATAAATTTATTCATGATTTGTGAACCGGGATTTTATTTATGGGCCCAAAACCCCCTCGCCCATGGAGCGGCGTGCGGCTGTTTGTCTCCGTGGTTGTAGGGCCGAAAGCCATTTTGTGATGTCAACATAAAACAACTGATGAGGCGACTACACCAAAAACCTCGTTTTCCCTGGGTGGGGCCAGTTTTTTCCCTGCATAATAATGACCCTTTTCGATAGGGGGGCCCACCCCGGGGATGTGGGAGGGGATTTTAATGATGCCCCACCGGAGATTCCCAACCCCCCGGATGTTCGGTAACCCCCCCCCATTTACGGGGGAAATTTGTTTTCCCAAATTTTTTTTTGAAAGCGCCCCCTTTTTAAAACTACCTCCTCCATCCCATGTTTTTTCTTTTAAGTAAAGAGGACCGGCTCCGGGGGGGCAGATTTTCCCCATGATTCCGGGGAGGAGGAAAAACCAGGTTTTGGGCGGGGGGGGGACCCCAAACCATATTTTCACGGTCGGATCCCGGGGGGTTGGGAACCGGGGTTTTACGTCCAGAGAAGGGAACAACAATTTGTCACCCAAAAGGGAATCTTTAATGGCATATTGGAGGCAACAATGCCCTGCAGTCAATTTGGGCCGGGGAGCACAATAAACAGCGGATATTAAAACACCCAAAAAAATATTGCAAAAAATTTTTTAAATTTTGTTTCCCCTTTTTTTGTTGACCCCGGGGTCTTAAAAAATGATATTTTCTTCATCATATTCTTTAACAGGTTTCCCTTTAAGGGCCCGGGGGTTCAGTGCTAGCCCCCCCCGTTTTCACCCTCAAAAGAAAGTATAAAAAAATAAAGTCATTTTGTTTTTAGTTAGATTAGCTTTTCCCCCAGGGTTTTTTTTCAGTGCATCACGTAACTTATAGACCTTGTAAACTTTGTACATTGGGGTATCCAAACCGGGGGTGGTTTTTAAAAGGGTGATTGGACCGAGGGCGCCCTTTCTGAAAAAGGGCGTTTATGTGCATGAAAGGGGAAATTTTGTGTAAAACTGAAACCCGTGTTAAATTTCGTTGTTGGGGTTGGGGAATTTTCCCACCACGGCGGCTTCCGAGTAAACGAGAGCTTGGGGGTTTTTTGCGAAAACGGGTTTGGTATTATTATTTTACCAGGTTAGACGTAAAAAGGGAGGGGTAGCTACATCTGCTTTTTGTTATTTTATTTGTTTTGGGCCATTTTAACCGCGGGGAACCCGGATGAACAAACAAACCCCAATGAAGAAAAAATGTTCAGTTTTTAAATGTGGGGGGTAAAAACCCCCGTGGGGGAAAACCCTGCCAAACTTTGGGCCGATGAAAAAAACCATCTTACCGTGTGCGATGTTTCCCGGGTTTTTGACATGATTTGATTCGAACCCTGCAGGCCCCAAAAAGGGTGGCAGGGCAGGGGGAAAAAGGGGTACTGATCCAAAATTGATTCCCCTTTAGTTAAATTAAAGTTCTCACTTAAAAAGTTTTATTGTAATACAGTATTTTTCAAAATTTTAGAAAATTATAATTTTTTAAGTTTTAAAATTAAAGGGGGAATAGAAAAAGCTGTTGCAAAATGGGGATTAGATAATAATTGCAAAAAGTGGTTTAAACGCCCCGGATTTTGACCCCCGGGGGTTCCCCTGTTGAGTTGAAGTCTTTTTTATAGTGAACCACACATTATGCACAGGTTTTAACAAAGGCATTTGTTAGTTTGGGCGTGAGCTTTTTTATTTTTTGGCCTTTTGAATAGCCCGATTCTAAAACTTTTGGGGGTTTTAAATTTGAACCCTGTTTTATTTAAACATAAGGTTTGGCTGAAAAAAAGCGCATGCCTGTGAGTGTACGCAATTCAGTCGTCGCTCTATTTTCCTCAGGAGCCGGGGTTTGTAAATGACAAAGGGAAGGTCGATCCCAAACGCTTTGCTATGGGAACAAGGAAGGTTTTTTGGTCCCAACCCTTTAAACCCCCTTTGCAATTGCCCAGGAAAAAATGTTTTTCCCACGTAAAGGGAAATCACACTTCGACGACTGGGATAGCACTGAGCCAAAAAACCCCCCGGGAAAGGGGGTTGCGGCGGTGTCGGCACGGGCCCGTGATGGGATGAGGGAGCTGAAAGGGCGAAATTTTTGGTGGGGGGGAATTTTTTGGGTTGTATTTTAAAAAGTAGTAACACCCCAATTGGGCCCCTGCTCTTTTTCCTGATTCTGTACTTTTAGGGGTCGGCAGTCCCCGTGGGGGTGCGGGAAAGTGCTGGCTGGAGGGGTGTGTGTGTGTGGGGGGGGGGGGGGGGTGGCTGTTTTTCCCCCACGATTAACGTTGTTTTTTAAATTTAAAGGGTTTAAAAACCCCAAACTAGGGCCCCTTGCTCATAAATACTACTTCTTTCACAACGGGGCGTCTTTTTGGGGTTCTAAAAAAAAATAAAAATAGTATAATTTCTTTTTTTGATTGGCGACGATTTTTTTGTATTAGCCCGGTAGGGGGCGAAAGGGAACGGCTTTTGGGAAAACAAAATATTAATGAACGTCCCCAAATCAAGGGGCCTAATGGAAAATGAAAAGTTTGCTCACTTTGCTGTCCCAAAGCATTTGCTAAAAAAGACACTTCAGTTTGCTTTAAAAAGTTTTTTTTTTTCCTTTTTACGTCTCATTTGTTTTCTTTTTTAAAAACAAACAAAAACCTAAGGGAAGAGATGGATTAAATTTTTTCAAAATTCAATTTGGGTAGGGCCCTTTGGGCCCTCCGGGGGTTTTTAAGCGAATTATGTCGAAAAATTTAATTCATGTAAAAAAATCCCTGGTGCGTACGCTTGAAGGCAAAAAATGATTAAAAAACCCCAAACCCTTTGACAAAAAAACCCTGGATTATAAAGGGGTTTAAACCTTATATTCTCGTGGGGAAATTAATGTGTCATAAATTTTAAAAAAACAAAACCCGGGGGGAAAGAAACAAGTAATTCATTAGTATTCCCCCCAACACGAGAAAGGTTAAAATTTTCCCAAAAGCACCCCAAAGGAAATTTCGTTAGTCACGCCACAAAAATTTTGTTATTTTTTCTTTCATCTTTCCAAAGGATTCTAGGGAAAAATTCGTACGGACCAAAAATTTAAAACCCGTTCACCTGTTTTCTTTTTCCCCCAGGTTTCATCAAAACCCCTGTTTGTATAAGCGGGTCCATTCTGAAATGTATTGCAGTTAATTGGGCTGATTGGTAATATTCCCAATTTTTGTTGTGAGCTAGTGGGCCCAAACCGAGTTTGCGTTTTGTTTTTCCCCATAGGGTTTTTCAATATTTTTGAGGGGCGCTATTTTGGTGACCACACGGCGGCCCTTCTCGAAGCCGCGGCTTGCAAGTTTTTTTTCGGGCAGCACAGTCGGTATGGAGTAACATTTTAAAGGGGGTTTGGGGAAAGAAAAAACCCCCTTTCTTAAACTGTTTCTGCATTGAGAAAGTTTTGTGCAGGGAAAAAAAATCGCCCAGGCTTGGCATTAAGCTGGGTTTGGGCTCGTCCCCTTTGGGCCCCATTTCCCCCCTGGAAAAATGTAGTTTTTTAATTAACCCCGGAAGGCCCCTATATTTTGGGGCACAGGGGTCGGTGCTTAGTGGGGTTTCCGTCCCTTGAGGGTTTTTATATCATAAAATTTGGTTTAGAAAATTTTGGAAAAATTTCTTTCTTTATGGGTTTTTTCAATTTTTAATCTAAAACCTAAATGTCGTAAATTTTTTTTTTTAAAAGTTTTTAAAACATTTTAAAATTAAAATATGAAGGGCCTTTCCCAAGACCCCCAAAAAATACTGTTTTTTCCCCGGGTTTGGGCGGATTTTTAATTTTTGATTTTGGACTTTCCCCAACAAAAAAAGTTTTTGGGGGGTTTTTTTTGGGGGTGGGTTTAAAAAACCCCTTTGGGTGGTAACAGTGTTATGTATTTTGGGGAAAATAAAAGCCCACCCGGGGGTAAATAATTGCCCGATAAAAAAGTTAATGAAAAAAAATTTTTTTTTTTTTAAAAAGGAAATTAAAAAAATTTTTTTCCCCCCTTTTTAAAAAAAAGGAAAAGGGGCCCCCCTTTTTTTAACCCCCCCCAATTTTTTTAAAAAGCCTAAATTTTTAAAGATTTTCCTTTTTTTTGGGTTTTTTTTTTCCTTTAAATTTTTCTTTAAAATTTTTTTATGGGGAGGGGAAAAGTGTTTTTTTTCCAAAAGGGACAAAAATTTTTTAAAAAAAACCCCCAAAAAAATTTCCCCCCCCTTTTTTTTAAAAATTTTTTACAAATTTTGCTTCTTTCAAGAAAAAATAAATAAACCCCTTTTTGAAATTGCAAAACTTTGGTATTTCCCTTTTTCCCCATCCCATCGTTTAGGTTAACCAACCCTATAAAATTTTTTTCCCCCAAAAACCCCAACCCCCCCCAACCTTTTTTTTCGGTTTCCCCCTTTTTTAAGCTACCCGGGGGGAAAAAGGGTTTTTGGGGGAAGTAAAGGGGTCTGAATTTTTTTTTTTCAAAAGGGGGG
The DNA here is from genome assembly GCA_032158295.1 of Pycnopodia helianthoides. Classification (NCBI taxonomy): domain Eukaryota; kingdom Metazoa; phylum Echinodermata; class Asteroidea; order Forcipulatida; family Asteriidae; genus Pycnopodia; species Pycnopodia helianthoides. The sequence continues at coordinate 19,250 of JASTWB010000252.1, read as the reverse complement.
GTTTGGTTTTCCCGGGGTGGAAAACCAATTTGGACTTTAAACCCCCCCAAACTCCCCCCCCCCTTTTGCTTATTTTTTTTTTCCCTTTGTGCCCCTTGAAAAAAAAAAAAAAAAAAAAAAAAAAAAAATATAAATGTTCCCCGGGGACCCCCCCCAAAAAAGCAAGCATATTTATTATAATAGATTCAACAGTTTGTAAATTAAATTATTTAATTTTTTTTTCTTGATAATAATCAAAAATACTTTTTTATTTTCCCCAGGAAAAAGGAATTAAAAAATATAAATGAATCCCGTAAGCATAATCAGGATAATAGGGGAAAAAGGAAGAAAAGATGTTGTTTTTGGACAAGTTTTCGGGGCAGCTGACTTTTATCTAAACGGTTAGCTTTTAGAGAAATGAAGCAAATTAAGAGGATATCCCACACGTTCATTTACTTGAAAGCAAATTTTGGCCCCAAAATTTTTAGAGCTCTTGCACAAAAGAGTAAGCACAAAAAAATTTGTGTACCGGAAAAAGGTTACCCAACCCAAATACCATGTCATAATAATACCAATTTGTGGCTGGTGTTCCCGCTTATTTGTGCTTGGCAGAAAGTTGTCAGCATATTTCCTGTTAAGCTCTATGCATTGGCCTGTAATTATACTATCGATCGGAAACAATTCCTGAGGTAGTCTTGAACAATTCACCGAGAGGTATCGACACTTTCCAATTAAGGACCCCATTTGGACTCGAAGTGTTTATTGTTCAGCATTGCCTAGTAGCCTGCTTGGATGCTGGATACATCGATTCCTTGGGCGCGTTAGGACGTCCTACTGATTGATACGCAAAGCCTCGCAAGGAGGCGTGTGCATTCTAGATTTCATTATTCGACATTTTACACAATTATGGATAACGCAGATATTCAAAGTGTTGACCTCGTAACTTGCCTTTTTGTGCATGCAATGCCAAGTTCCGGACGCCATTTAAATGTTCAATCCCAAACTTACCTCTTTTACGCCCCAGAAATCTAGTTATACAACGTATTTACGTCGAGAGGGCGTACTTGGTTATCCTTCACTAACCCCTAAAGGTCATGACACGGCCGTATAGGCACGAAATTACCCCAAATGTTCCATATAACCTCTTTTCCTCTTGTAACAGAAGTACCCGCCTTAAAATTTCTAAAGAATCCTGAGGTTCCGGAACACAATGAAAACAATGGGGGTCGGTGCACCATTTAAAATGTTAGCCCATTAAGTGATGAGCACCTACCTTGATCATTAGTGCTATTTGGAAATGCAATGTGCACAAAACAGGCCGGTTCGGAATTTTGTCTCGGTATTGCCCCTACGAACAAGGCTAGGCGTTGATATAAAAAGGGCGCTATCTAAGGTGGGGGGGGGGCCACTATGTATGAACAATTTCCCACGGTACAAAACGTTTTCCCAATTGTACCCAAATTTCAGATCAGCACATGCCTCAACTCAACCGAGTCACTCATTAAAAACAGACGTCCATTAAAGAACATACAAATTTTTCAAACAATTTCTACGTTAACACTTTATTATCCACCTATACAACTGAACTGTAAGTTGAGATCGTTCCAGGTTCAGAAAAGTGGGAAACCGTTTACCTGCCGACCTCCGCCCCATAATAAACCTCACTGACAACCCCAACAAACTTTATAATTCTACATAAATAGTTCAAAGAATATTCACGGAAGTTTCTACATTCATATAGACGTTAGTTTTATAAAATCTTAAAAAATATTTACCATGTAATTCCTTTAATTCCCTAAATTCCCTCCTCTCAACAAAAAAATCCACAATAATCTAATTGAAAATAAATTAAGCCATGCCTTACATCCACTTACAACCAGGCCTTTCATACAAATTGTTTTTCGGACACGCCCTGTTTATCATTCACGCTTAACTTTAAAGAACTCCCCTCAAATTGTAAATATCTTTCCTCAGACATTAGTTCTTCCTCCAATACTTCCTACATAAAGAAGTTTTTATCAAATTTATGGTCCGGATTTCAGTCATTAACCCAAAATACAGTTTTTGAGTACTGTTGACTTGCTAACCATACCTTCCCAATAACTGGCTCAGTTTCGCAATATTTACCCTCCCCCATTGGATGTTTGCCCATGTCACTAACTCAATTTTATTCAAACATCTCTCAATTAATACCTAACTTAATAACAATTTTTCCGCCAAACAACTACGGCCTTGCATCACAATTCACTTAATATGACAACTCTCGCCATTATCCTTTAAAGATTAGCTAAAACCAACAAGGGTACCAAGAAAAACCTTCTCAATCAAAACTTTTTTTAAAAGAGCCTAAAAATTTCATTTTCTTATTAAAACTTTTGAGCGGTTTAACTAGCACCCTACTCGACGACTTGCCGTCCCGATTAGGCACGCTAGTCGACCGCTCCACCGCTTAGATAACCCGTCTACACACACTAGTCACCCGTAGCTAGCCGTAGTCATCCACCGTATCGATCGCCTCAGCACCTTGTTCAAGCCGGGGCTATCACACACGTAGTACGCCTTCACCGATCGTCAACACGTATCTCAACAGCTACAAGGATACCACCTTACAGCTTAAAGACCATATACATCTAGATACCCTGAGTGTACCAGTATAAGTAGCCTTCTCCACAAGCTGACTACGATTAGTACAGAGAGTCACCGAGCTAGTCACCGGAGTCACATTAGTCACGAGTAGTCCCCGAGTTGTACCGAGCTAGCACCAAAGCTGGGTCACCGAGCTGTCACCAAAGTATAGTCACGTGTCACGGTGGGACGGTGGAATGGGGTTTGGGAAAAAAAAAAATAAGGCATCTTGTGCATTGTTGTGGTAAAGAAAAAAATTTTGCGTACAGTGGGTCAATGGGGTGTTTTATTACCACGCATTTGAAAAAATTTTCCCAAAACTGCTGCGATAATTGGGGGGCTTGTTTTTGGGGTTGAGGGGGGTTTCCCTTCCCCGGCTCTCCCCAAACGGGAGTTCGTTTTCCCCCAACCTAAAAACATCTCTTTACCCAAAATTCCAAAAAAAAAAATCTTTCCTTTTCCTAAATTCCCTTTTAAAAATCCCTTCCCCCAACACCCCCTTTTTTTTTTTTTTTTTTTTTTTTTTTTTTTTTTTTTTTTTTTTTTTTTTTTTTTTTTTTTTTTTTTTTTTTTTTTTTTTTTTTTTTTACATCAATTTAGGACCTCTTGCAAAACTCCCCTAGATGACGGGGGGGCCGGGCGCATCTAAATTGTATCCCCCGGATTGTTGACGGACTTTTTTTTTTAAAGGGAAATTCAATAACGGAGATTTCCAGCTCGTGTCTAATGACTCGCGTTAAGTCAGAATCATTGGTCCTCACTATATCAACCGAAAAAAAAAGAAAACTGGGCCCCTGTAGGTTTTGTGATACCCTAAAAAATAATTTAAAAAACTGTTTCGAAATGTGAAAATGTGTTATGAATTCAGTTCAAAAAAAAATGGTTAAATAATGGATATGTCTTATCAAAAAATGTCTACAAAAAAAAAAACAAAAATAACAAAAAACGTTAAAGAAGAACAATAATCAATCAATCAATTGAGGGTTTGCGAGAGACCATAAAAATTCTCTTCATGAGCTTTGGGGTTCGGGAAAAACCAGTGGGGGAACCCTCAGAGCGGGCCCTCTTTTAATATAAAATTTTTCATGGTGTGTGTGTTTTGTTTTTCCCAGTGTATTATAAATTTGCCTTTGTTGTTCTGGATACCCGACGGACATGGCTGGAATTGACATGGAGAAGGCCCCAGGGACAACTTAAAAAGGGGAGTTCTCATTGGGCCCTGGCGGCCGGAAAGGGGAGTTCTCACCGGGCCCTGGAGGGCCCGGAAAGGGGAGTTCTCCCCGGGCGGGAGGGCCCGGAAAAGGGAAAGTTTCCCCGGCCCTGGACGGCCGGGGAAGGGGAGTTCTACCTGGTGGGGGCCCGGAAAGGGGAGTTTCCCGGGTGGACGGCGGAAAAGGGAAAGTTTCACCTGGCTGGACGGGGGAAAAGGGGGATTCTTATTTGGGCCCTGGACGGCCGGAAGGGAGTTTCATGGCCGGGGGCCCGGAAGGGGGGGAGTTCTTCCCCGGCCACCCCGAAAAGGGGGTGTTCACACTGGGGGGTTGGGGCGTACCGTACAACGGGGTGTTTCAGGGACCGAACGTAACAATGCAACTCCAATTGGGAAAAAACATGTGCTAAAATTAGTTTTTTGTGAAAAAATAAAAAAAAACCAAAATTTTAAAATAAATAAAAAAAAAAAATATAGACAAGGGCAAAACCCCCAGAGTTGGTGATTTCCCCAAATTTTTTGGGGAAAAACACAAAGTTAAAATGGATCCCCAACGTAGGTAATGTTTAATGTCCCCTAATTCAGTCATTTGTCGTTTGGTGGAAAAAGGCTATTTAAATAATCGTTCACCAACTGCGGGGGTAAACCCATAGATGGGGATTTATTGTGTTCCTTTTAAGCTTGAAAAAAGGGTTTGGTTTTCCCCTTTTTTTTCTGAGGTTCCCCGCAAAAAACACGCGAACCCGATTTGGGGAACGGGTCATTGTGGTTTTCTGTTGACAAGCCCCGGTCCCTTTAACAAAGGCCCCGCATGGGCCGAATCCGAAGTGGAGATAGGCTACGGCTCGGCTGTTGCTAAGGGGGTTGCAAGACGTTCATCCCTTTAAAGCATGGTGACGCGGCACCGCCGTAGCCCTACCCCCCAAATCGGAAAGGAAAAGTCCCTGTGTTCGAAATCATGAAAGGTGCTGAAAATAACACCCTCCCCAAACCCAAAATTACTTACTAAAAAAAAAAATGAAATTTGTTCTGGCCCCCTTCCTTCAAAAAATTTAATTTTTTAGGAAGGGTTGGGTGGGAGGTTTTTTTTTGGGTACCCCTTTTTTTGGTTTTTCCAAATCTTTTTTTAAAAAAACCTGGCGATCCCCAAACCTCAAAAAATTCTAAACCTGAAATGTGACTGGTGATGTGGCGACGCAGGCTCACAAAAAAGCCCTTTTTAATGATCGGACACAATCCAAATGTATGAAAGTTGGGGTTACCATAACTTGATGAGGTGTTTGAAAACCCCAATAATTCTAGGGATTTGGGTAGGCACGGGGCAGGGAGCCACATCCCCAAAACCGGGGGAGGGAGGGGGCGGGGTTTTCCCCAGCCCTGTTCACGCTGTGAAGCGTAAGGGCTTTATGCTAAAACCCTCCACAGTCCCTCAAAGAACTGCTTTTGTCTGTGTTGAATGATTTCATGCCCCTTCTCTGCGCCTATACGCTTACAAAAAAAACAGTTTTACTTATGGACTGCCGGGGAAATGGGGAGCGAACAGAAACTTTATTTCTGATTAATGATTTATTTATCAAATTTACCGAGGGGGAGTTGGTTACCCGTAGACGCTGATTAAATGCATGAGAACGAGGAAATCCCCCCGTAAACCCGAAAAAAAAACAAAAATTTCAGCTTAAAAGGGGACCATGGTGGAGGTGTGAAGAACGCGGCCCTTAACTTTCATTTTCCTCTCGTTTTTTATTTCGCTTCGTAAAATTTAATTTGTTGAGCAAGAGAGGGGAATTTGGGGGGATAACAATTTTAAAAGGGAACATTAAATTGGTAAGAAAAAAATTTAATTTTGATCACAGATTTAAAAAAAAAACTTACCGGTTAATGATGATGATAGAGAAAACATCCTTGAAATATTTCTGTTAAAATCCCTTTTTTGTGAAAAATGAATAACTCATTTTCGATTGGAGTTTACGTCATGAGCGTTTTTTCATTGTTAAATCTATATGTTTTCTGCAGATTGTAATCGGTTTTTCACTATTTTTGTGCCCAGAGGGCCCGATCGATCAAAACTTTAAAGGTTTGTGTTTATGTTATGGTGGATTACTAAAGTGCTTAACGCCAGAATGTTTTGTGTAGCAAAAACCCAAATTTTGGAAAGTTCCTTTAAGCAATGTGACCGTCACCGCGTTGTAATAGTTTGGCCTGGTTTTGATCAGCAACAATGTGCTGTGCTGAAAGTGTTCGGACAGTTTTATGAAAACCCGGGTTTTTTGCCGTGCGAAAATTTTTTCCAAAACCCAGATAAGAAAAAGCGAAAAATTTCCCCAGGTTTTTTGTTGGTTGTATAAACGTTCCGTTTTTGCAGCCCCTGTCTGTACTTTTTGTCCGGAGCTGAGGCCCTTTTTTGAAGACCTGTTGTTATTATGTTATTAAATAGTGTGGAGCAAATATTTCACGGCAATAACACGTGTATTTAAAAATGTAGTTTTTCCCCCCTCTTCCCTGTGATAGTTTCCCCCGTAGACGCCATTTTCGGGGAAAGGCATTTTGGGTTGCAGGTGCGTAAACGTAATTTTTAACGCAGCCACGTGTTATGAAATCCCGCAATGAGTTTCGTGAAATGCGCGGTGTTGCCGCCGTTCTCAAGAAACGCAGGGATGTTTGTTCTAAAGCCGTAAAGATGGCCGATTTACGTCATACGAAAAACCATTATACCCCACTTTTTCCCAAAAAACCTTAAACCCCTGTTGACTGCCACCTAATGAGGTGGTGACGACCCCTTTTCGGAAATTTTGGAATAGCTGGATGACCTTTAGGAGTTATACGTGGAAAAACGGACGAGGGAATGCAATGCCTTCCCCTTTCAGAAACTCCCCGTAGGACGGCCCATTTTAAGGACGCCAATTTTATCATGTATAATTACATGGGCCTAGTGTTCGTTTTCGCCCCGGGTGTGTATCTTCGGTTTCCAAACCACCAAAACCTTTTAGCGAGTGTACTTAAATTGGTAGAGGTTAGCACCAATGTTCATGTTTTGTGTTTTTTCCCCCTCCATGGGGTGATAAAACCATTTAATGAAACATGGACTTAGTCTGGTTTGTACTTGCTTGCGGTGCGAGTCAGGACAAGTATTAAAAAACTTTGAAAAATTTTTGTGTAAACCACTTGCCTAAGTTTGGTTGTGAAAACCCGAAATCAGCTGTTGCATTTTTTGTTGTATAGGTTTAAGTGCTTTTTTGGGAAATATTGACTTCATTGCAGAGGAAAATATTTCACGAAAAAACAAAAAGGGTTTAAGTATAAATTTATAATCAGGGGCTTTGCAAAAATTTAAAACAAAAAATTTTAATCCTACCAATCCTTATAAAAAAATTTTAAAGACCTGACAAGAAAAAAAAAATAAAAAAAACGTGCCTGTTTAAAAAAATTATACAACCATTACAAAATTGTTAAAAAAGAAGTGTGCGATGACGGATTAGCCCTGTTTCTAAAGCAAAAAAAAAGGGCCCCGATCATTAATGAAAATTGACAAATGGGTTGTTTGTTCGCATGATGGGCCCGGGGTTGCACATTTTCTTAAAAATTTTTACGAAAAAAAAGTTCAGCCAAAAAAGAAAAATAAACCCCCAAAATTTTCCTCCCCTAAAGTAAGTTAAAAGTTTTTATTAAAAGCCCCCGGCCCAATGTTCTGATCTTTGTGCAATGGTTTTGGTCCGGCCCAACCCCTTTTTAAAAGAGGGCAGTTAATCACGGTTTCCCCCAACCCAGCCGAAACGTCATGATCCACAAGTGGGTCGAATGCAATGACAAAAAAAATGCAAAAAAAAAAATACCGCCAAAAAATTCTCAAGAAACGTGGAGTCTTTCCGACGTTGTAGGGTTTTCCCCCTTGATGCTTTAACAAAAAAAAATCGGGGGGAAATCCCGATGTGCCCCGCGTGGGGTAAAAAAAAAATTTTCCCAAAAATTATTTCGCTTGACGTAATCGGTCGGTTGAGCTTTAAAAAGGGTTTTGGGGGAAACTTATGCTTCTCGACCGTTCACGGTCCTTTTGGGCCCTCTTTTGAAAATCATTTTAGCCCAAAATCAATGGATTTCCAAAGATTTTAGTATTGACGTCAAAAATCTCAGTTCAATCTTGTTATTGGGGCATGTATTCTTGATCTTTGCCCCTGTGATAATTTTTTTACTTCCAACACCAACAAGTGTCAATTTTTGCCGTACTTGTACGGCGCGGTGAAAAATTAAGGGAAAAATTTTAGGGGGGGGGAAAAGGGGTGTATTTTCTTTGGGGTCATTATTTTGTGGTAATTAAGAAAGTAGTGTCCGTTTGGTATAAAAAGCCTTTTTAGCGCTTCGTCATATGATTTTTTTGGGGTTTTTTAATGTGTTATCCCACCCGGGGTAAAAAACAAATACATGTCCGAGTATCAATTTAAGGGGAAAAGGTTTTTTTAAAAATTGAGAAATAAAAGTTGTAAAAAGAAACATTGTCTGGAATTTTTTCAGTCTCAAAGTCCGTTTAAAATGGGAGGGGGGGGGGGGGGGGGGAAAAATTTACAGACAACCCCACCCCCCCCCACGGTCATGCCCCTGCGAGGAAGGTTACCTTTGTTTTCTGGCCCGTGTACTGGAAAAATCAAATGTGCACGTTTTTTTATACTTTTTTCCCACAGGTAACCTTACATATTAAAAAACACCCTATCGGTGATTAATAGCCAAAAAATAAGATTGTTTAATCTGAAGCTTACTTTTTTATGTTGTGGAAAAATAATGTCCGACGTTCGAAAATTTTTTACATCCCGCCAAATCATGACAAAAAAATTATCAGTTTTGGTTTTCTTGAAGCGGTGACCACCCGTAGTTTAAAGGCAGGGGGGCCCATTTTGGTAATTACTCAAAAAAGTTTTAGCATAAAAATTATTTTGGTAACGGGAGCAATGGGAGTTTTGATATTTAAAAAACATTGTGAGAAACGGCTCCTCTGAAAAACGTATTTTTTTTTGGGAAAAAGGGGAAGTAATTTTCAGTAAAATATTTGAATTGTTTTTAACCTCAGCGTGAGGTTCGAAATCAAGCTCTTTAAAGCCCACAATTGGGTGACAAGGGTGTTTTTTTTCCATTTTATCTCGCAACTTCGACGACCAAAAAAATTTAAATTTTCCAAGTTTGTTATTTGTGCATTGTTGAGAAACACCCAATGAAAAGGATGGTCTTGACAATTACAAAGGTGCCCGGTCTTTATGGACTTTTCACAGGGGGGTTAGTGCGTTATCTCAATAATTTCCACCCTTGAACGTATTGATCTCAGTAAAAAAAAAACAAACCTTGAATGATTGAATCGGGTCTGCGGGCGAAGGAATAGAAAAAAAACAACTGCCCTGTCCCCGAAAAAAAAACAGCTTTCCCGAAAAGGACGGGTCGATGGGAGGGCCGTGGACGTTCCCGGGGGGGGGGGGGGGTGGGGGGTTTTGGTCTGCCCGGGCAGTAGGGGGAAGGAAGAGTACCGCTGTACCACAACCGGCCCCTGAGTAATCTTTTTGATGGGTTTTTTGTTTTGTACACGCACTTAAAATTTGTTCCAATCTCATTTTCAGCGCTTACTGACCCGTCGAGGTGAGCGGGTTGATTGTTTCTGAAACCCACTTAACAAACAAATAACGGAGACAAGCGAGTGTCGGTGCGAGATGAAGGAGTGAGACGGATCAATGACACCAAGAAAAGTCTTGTTTTTGTCCTGGCATGGACACACCCCCAGGAAGCGTGTCCCCTCATGACGACACATGTAATCAGCTGATTTTAAAAAATGGCATTCATTTTAAAAAAAACAAAACAATAAACGGTACAAAGTGTGATCCGTGGTGTGTTCCCGGTTGTATGTAATCGGGGGGTGATCCTGGCTACACGGCGTTAAGGTTGTGGTTCTGATGGATCCCGAACAAATATATGGAAAATTAGGGGGGCCCTTAAACCGGAGGTTTTGGTTCAATCCCCTCTAATATTTGTTTTGTTACCCCAAACACGATACAAGTCGTAATTTATATAGGAAATGCGGAGCCTTATGCGCCTCACAATACTAAAACAATTAAAAATTTTAAGAGCAATTTTTTTCAAAATAAAGATTAAAAAAAGAGTCTTTAAAAGTCCCTTGAAATAAGAACAGAGTGCTTTGGGGAATTGACGGGAGAAGTCATTCCCAAAAGAAGGTGCATTTAAGTTTAAGCTTTTGCAAATTTTTTTGTTGTTGTAGAAAAGTTTGTTTGCGTATAAAGGATTGGGCCCGCAGAACGAAGAGGACGAACGGAAAAATATTTATGCGAAGATCAGAAATTTGTTAGAGATTTGACATTGTGCATGGGAAGGAGAAAAACCCCCCCCATTGAAAAGGTTGGTTTGCGGGGAGCCCCTGAAAAACCCAGTCAGAAATTTTAAGGCCCTTTGAATATGTATACTGTTCAATATTTAATATGGTCCCCCAGAGAGCTGTGCGGTGGGGGCCCTGGTCCCCTTTGCTCTGTGATAAACCTGCGGATCTCTTTTTTGGGACGGTTTTTAAAAATAGGCCATCAGAAGTATTGAAAGTTTTCACAGAATCTTATCTTTTTCTCTCGGTGCTTTTTGGAGGGGGGTTTTTTCACGTAATCAGTTGTTGTTTCCCCAATCGTCTTTCACTAAATTTGCCGTGTTTTTTTTTTTTAAAAAGAACACACAGTTGTAATTCGTCAGTTAATATTTTTTTTTTGGCGCAGGTCGCCCTTCCCGTCTTCCCTTTTTTGTACAGTGCGGTTTTAAACTGCCCAAAAAAAAACAGACGCGTTGCCCAAGTTAGTTTTTGTTAGTTTTGAGTTGAAAATGCCCTGTGTGAAGGGGTTTCAATTTCCCGAACAAGATCTCAAAACTCTCTGCTTCCAAAGGGGCACTTAAATGTTCAGTCGCTGATCCCAAAAATTTTTGTTGGAAAGTTTTTGTAGGGTGACTCGAGACTGGTGGGCTGAAAATGTCAAAATTTTTTTTAATGGTTTATAATCGTGGGACGGGGGGGTGTATCGGTGAGCCTTTTTTTCAGCTCGAAGCTCGAGATTTGTTTGGTTTGGGAACCCGATTTTGAAAAAAAAAAAGTTTTAACTGAACCCTTGGGGAGACGGCAGGCCCCTTTTTACAGGTTGAGGGGTAAAGGGGGATTTTCGCTTATAAAAGTTTTAATTTTTGATTAGAAGTGATGGTATATACATGCTTTGGTTTTAAAGAGCCCTGCCCGTGCCCGGCTGTTATGTCGGCCCGGGTCGATTTCAAGAGCTAACGTTTACTTAATGCGAAATCAATTTTTTTGAAAAAGTGATGTCACAATCAAATCACTTAAATGGTTGCTGCCCTCAAACTTTGTGATGTAAATCGAAAACCCCTGGGGCACTTTCAAAAAAGAAGTTTTCAAAAAAAAACAATAAAAAACGAAACAACAAAACCCCCACAACAACAAAATAAAAAAAAACACAAATTAACCCAAACAAACAAAAAACATCAAACGAAAACAACAGACCCCTTTAAAAAAATTTGCTTTTGTACGAATCTCGTTTAAAATCTTTGAAAGGAGGAAATCTGTTCAAAAACCCTCCCCTAAATACAGAATCGAAAGGGGAACCCCCGGGGGTGAGTTTGACGGCCTTTTTTTTTCATAAAAAAACACACAAACATGGTAACTATTTTTGTGGCCTGATTTAAACAAAATGTGTGCACGTTTTTCCATGGTTTCATAACAACTAAATTTTGTGGACAGAAATTCCCCAAAAAACCCCGGAAAAATTTTTGTTTCAAATTAAGGGCCCCCGCATAAGTGCGAAGGGGTTATTGGGGATTCGCGTAACCCCACCCCTTCGATTACGCGGAATTTTCCCGGGGGCGAAAATCAAAAACCCAAACAACGCAATTCAACACGGGCCCTCATTTTTTTAAACCCACATAATAACCTTTAAACCCCCATGACTCTTTTATTTGGGCGCCCTCGGCCCCAATAAATGCTTTTTAAAAAACCCCCAGGGGCGGGATGCCCGCCAATGTAAAAAGTTTTTCAATTTTTAAATTACTTGATCCCCCCGAAAAACAAACTGGGGGGGAAGGGCCCAATCAAACCCTCAAACTAAATAAACTTTTTATTAATCTTTTCAGTTTGTTTGGTGAAAACGGGGGGTCTAGCACGGGCCCCCCCCAGGCCCTTAAAGGGGAACCTGTGTAGAGAATATGATGAAGAAAAATCATTTTTTTGGGAGGCCGGGGTTCGAACAACAAAAGGGAACATAGTTTTAAAAATTTTTTGCAAATTTTCTTGGGGTATAATATCCGCTGTTTATTGTGGGGCCGCGCCCATTGACAATCAGGGGCAGTTGTTTTGCCCCCCAATAGGGCCATTAAAGTTTTGCCTTTGGGTACTAATGTTGCCCCCCCTTTTCCCCCGGGACGTAGCCCCCGGGGGGGTTTGTCCCAACCCGGGAATTCCGCCTGTTTATGGATTTGGGTCCCCCCCCCGCCCAAACCTTTTTTTTCCCTTTCCGGGCCGGAAACCCTAGGGAAATCTGCCCCCGGGGAGCTTCTGTCCTCTTTACTTTAAAAAAAAACATGGGATGGAGGAGGTAAAATTCAAAAGGGGGCCTTTAAAATTTAAATTTTTGTAAAAAATTTTCCCGTATATGAGGGGGGGGGGGGTTTACCGAACACCCCAGGGGGTTTCGGAATCTCCGGGGGGGGCCCTTCATTGAATCCCCTCCCCACATCCCCGGGGTGGGCCCCCTATCGAGCAAGTCTTTAAAATTATCAGGGAAAAACGGTCCATCCAGGGGAAAACGGGGTTTTGTTATAGTCAAACCCCAATAAAGTTGTTTTTTATTTTTGACATCACAAAATGCGCTTTCGGACTACAACCACGGAGCCGAAAAGCCCGCACCCGCTCCAGGGGCGAGGGGGGTTTGGGCATGAAGTAAAATTCCGGTTCAAAAATCATGAAGGGAAAATTTTATCTAAAGGAATTTCGACTCGGAACCCCGTCCCAAACAGCACAAAAAATTTGTTTGGTACCCGTGGTGTAAAAAAACCATCACTGCCAAATGCCCAAACGGCCTTGGGGGTTTTGCAGTGCGCCGAGGGGGGGGTTTAAAAACTTTTGCGGTCCGTGTAGTGTGTGGCTAAATTACAATATTGCAGTAGAAAATGCCATATTTGGGGGGTCGTTTGCAGTGGGGGGCCCCGTTCGGGAAAAAGAGAAAGACCTCACGCCCCGAAAAGATGACAAAACATAATTTCATTGTTTCAACCGAGAATTAGTCTTTTTTTCACTTTCAAGAGTGTTTTTTTTTCATTTTCGGGCCAGTCATTTCTATTAAAATTAAATTGTAATGTTTCAAAATGAAATTTTTCCCCACATTATTAACAACATTTTTAAAAATTTAAATGGGGGAAAGGGAAACCTCCATGGTTGAAATTTATCAAGGTTTTTAAATTTAGGGTTTTTAATTAAAAAAAAATTTTAATTTTTTGTATTTTTTTTAAATTTTAGCTTTATTTCAAATTTAGCCTTTTTCGAGAATGACCCCTTGCTATATACTGCTAGAGGGTCAGGCCATCTACTAATTTTTTCATTTTTTAAATTTTTTTAGGCCCAAAAAGTCCCCAAATTGGGGACTTTGTCCCTTTTTCCCGGGGGGTTTATTTTGCCGGTACCCCGGGTTTCTTTTAGAAAACTTTTAAATTTGCGGGGGTTTTCCCTACAGAATAGCCCCTCTTTGATACATTCATGAGTAGCCGGGTTTTAATTTAATTATTAAAAATAATTTAATAAACAATTTCAGAAGAATCTTCCAAACTTTGTTCACATCCTCGAACCGAGAAAAAATTAAACCCGTTACAAGACGATGCATAAAGCCCACGATCCCAAATCCATCAACCCACCCTTTTTTTTAAAATGTTTAAGGAAAAAAATTTCCAAAAATCCCTAATTTTTCTGATTCAAATCTCGGGAAAAAAAAAATCCCAATGACAACGTTTTGGGAGGAACCAACAACAATTTTTTAAAAGGGAAAAGTATTTTCCAAGTCCCCCCCAAAAAAGCCCTTGTGGGTTTTTCAGTTTTTGTGCCGGGGGTTTTCATGATCAGGGTTTCCAAAAAAAAATCTGGTATAGGGGTACAATGTAATAACCCAAATCTTAATTTTTTTTTAATTCGGGAAAAAAAATTTCAAAAAATTTAAATTTCTTAAATTAAAATTTTTTGGGGGGCCCCAATTTCTTTTTAAAAAAATGAAAAAAGGCCTCCTTTTTGGTTTTTGAAAAATTTTAAAAAAAAAATTTTTGTTTTTTTCTTATTTTTGTTTAAAACCCCTAATTTAGGGGGAAAGCCTTAAAATTTTTAAATTAATTTTTTGAAAATTTATTTTTTAAAGGGGGTCTTTTTTTGGGTTTTTTTTTAAAAATTGGGGATTGGGAAAAAAAAAAATTTTTTTTGTACCTTGTTTAAAAAAAAACCCCCCCCCAAAAAATTTCGAAATTTTGGGTTTTTTGGGTTTTTTTTTTTTTTTTTTCCTACTGTTTTTTTTTAAAAAAAACCAAAAAAATTTTTAAAAAATAAAAATGGTATTTTTCTTTTTTCAAAAAAAAACCCAATTTTTTTTAAACCCCAAAAAAATTTTTTTTTTAAAAAGTTTTTCCCTTTTTCCCAATTTATTTTTAAAAAACCCCGGGGTTAAAAAAAATCCAAAAAAGGAAATTTTAAAAAAAAAATTTTTTTTTATTTTAAAAAAATAAATTATTTTAATTCCCCAAATTGGGTTTAAATCTTTTTAAACCCGACAAGGGGCCCCCCTTTTCCCTCTTCCCCATAACTAAAAAAATTTAAAAAATTAAATTTTCTAAATTTTTTTTCCCAAAAAAAATTTTTTTTAAGAAAAAACCCCCAAATTCTTTAAAATTTTTTAAAATTTGGAAAACCCCTTTTGGGGTTTTTTTTTTTTTAAAAAAAAAAAAATTTTTTTTTTCGGTTCCCCCTTTAAAAATTTTTTTTTTTTGGGTTTAGACCCAAAATCCCACCCATTTAAACGGTTTAAAAAGCAAAACAAAAAAAAAAGGGGGGAAAAAAAACCCAAACCAATATTTTTTAACCCTAAAAAAAAATTTTAAATAAAAACCCCCAATTAAAATTTTGCCCCCCCCTTTTTTTTTTTTCTTTTAAAAACCCCCCCCCTTTTTTCCCCAAAATTTTTTTGGGGGGGAAAAAACAAAAAATTTTTAACAAAACCCCCAAAAAAAGGCCTTTTTCCGGGGTTTTTTTTTTTTTTAAAAACCTTTTTTTTTTTTTTTTTAAAACTTTTTCCCAAAAACCTTTTGGGTTTTTTTTAAAAAAAAATTTTCCCCCCCTTAAATTTTTTGTTTTTGGGGGTTTTAAATTGTCCTTTATTTAAAAACTAAAAACCCCAAAAACCCCCCCTTTTTCCCTGGTTTTTTTAAAAAAATAAAAAAACCCCAAAAAATCCCTTTTTTATCCTTTAAAAAAATGGAAAAAATAATTTTTTTTTTTTAAAAAGAAAAATTTCCGGGGAGGAAAAGGGCCCATTTTAAGGCCCCCCAAAGGGTTTTTTTAAAATTTTCCCGGGAAAAAAATTTTGGTTTTTAAGGGGGAAAAAATTTTTTAATTTAAAGGGGGGTTTATTTTTTAAAAAAAATTGGGGGGTTTTTTAAAAAAAAAAAGGAAAAAAAAATTTTTAAAGGGAAAAAATTGTTGGTTTTATTTTAAGCTTTTTTTTTTTAAAAAGGTTGGGGGGAAAAAGGGAAAAAAAGAAAAATTTTTTTAAAACCTTTTTGTTTTTTTAAAACCTTTCTCCCGGGGTCTTTTTGGAAAAAAATTTTTTAAAAAAAAAATTTTTGATTTTTAAAAAAAAAAAATTTTGGGGATTTTTTGGGGTTGGGTTTTTAATTTGGAAAATTTGGGTTTTGGGTTTTTAAAAGTGAAAAATTTTTTTTTTAAATTTTTTATTTAAAAAACAAAATTTTAAAAAGGGGGAAATTTTTTTTTTTTATTTTTTTAAAAAATTTTTTTAAAATACCGGGTTTTTGAAAAAATTTTTTTGGGCTTTTTTAAAAGGGGAAAAAAAAGGGGGGTTTAAATATAAGGGGAAAATTTTTTAAAAGGTTTGGGGGGAAAAAATAAAAAAAAAACATTTTTTCCCCTAAATTTGGGTAAAGAGGGGGAAATTTGTTAAAAGTGGAAATTTTTTTGGGTTTTTGGGATATTGTAAAAGTAAAAATTTTTGGGGGAAAAAAGGGAATTGTTTTTATTATTTTTTTTGGGGGAAAATTTAAATTTGGTTTTTTTTATAAAAAATTGGGGTTTTTAAATTTTTTAATAAAAAAACCCAAAATAAAAAGGGGGAGAAAAAAAGGGGGTTTTAGGGTTTTTTAAAAAAACCCCAAAAAGGGGGGAAAAGGGGAGGGCCGGGGGTTTTTCCCTTTTAAAATTTTTAATAAATGGTGAAAAAAGGGGAAAATTTTAAGGGGGGTTTTTTTTTGGGGGGGAAGGGTTTTTGAATTTCCCAAAAAAAATTGTAGTATCAAAAAATTTTTGGGGAAAAAAAATTTGAAAAAAGGGGGGGGGAAATTGGGGAAAAAATTTTGGGAAAAAAATTTAAAAGGATTTTCCCCCCCGGGGGAAAATTTAAAAATTTTTTTTTTTTAAAAAAATTTTTAAATTTTTTTTTTAAAATTTTTTAAAAAAGGGTTTGAAGTTTTTAATAAAAAAATTTTTTTTTTAAAAATTTTTAAAAAAGGTTTTGGGAAAGTTTTTAGAGGGGGAAAAAAAGGTTTTTAAAAGGGGGGAAAAAAAAAAATTTTTGGGGGGAAAAATTTTGGGGGAAAATTAAAAGGGGGGGGGGGCCCGTAATTTTTTTTGTTTTTCCCGGGAAAAAAGGGTTTTTCCCAAAAAAAAAAGGGGGGGATTTTTTTTAAAAAAGAAAATGGGGGGTTTTTTTGGTTGGTAAAAAAAAAAATTTTGGGGGGTTTTGGGGGGAAAAAGGCTTGTTTTTTTAAAAAAAATTTTTTTGAAAAAAGGAATAAGAGGGGTATGAAGAAGGGGGAAAGGGGTGGAAATGGGTGTTTTTTTTTGTTTAAAGGGGGGGGGGGGTTTTGGAATAATTAGGTTTTGATTTTAAAAATTTTTTGGGAGGGGGGGGGTTTTGAAAGGGGGGTTAAAAATTGGGGGGATGAAAAAAACGGGGGTTTTTGGGGGAAGGTAATTTTTGGGGGGAAGGGGGTTTTTTGGGGGGGGGGTGGGGGGTTTAATTTTGGGTTGGGTTTGGGAGGGGGGAAAAAAAATTTTTTTTTTTTTGGGGTAAGTTTTTTTTTTTTTGGGGGGAAAAGAAAAAGGGTTGATTAAAATTTTTTAATTGGGTTTTTAGGGAATAAAAAGGGGGGGTGAAAAGGTTAGGGTTTTGGAATTTTTAATTTTGGGTTTTGGGGGGGTCTTGGGTGGGGGGGGGTTTAAGGAAATTTGAATTTTTTTTAAAAGGGGGATATTTAAAAAATTTTTTATTTTTGGGGGGGTCCATTTAAAAAAAATTTTTTTTTTATTGGGGAAAATATTTTTGAAAGGTTGGGAGGGGGAAAAAAAAGGGAAAAGGGGGGGAAAGGGGGGAAATTATTTTTAAAAGGGGGTTTAAAAAGGGAATTTTTTAAAAAAAAAAGGGGGTGAAAATGCATGGGTTTAAAAAAGGGGTTGGGTAAAAGTAGGGGGGGGGGGGGTTTTGGGGGTTTTTTGGGGGAAAAAAAAATTTTTAGGGAGGGGGGGGGGTTTTTTTTTTAAAAAAGGGTGGGGGGAAAAAATGGGGGGTTTTTTTTTGGGGGGGGGGGGGGGTTTTTGGGGGGGGTTTGTTTGGGGTTAAAATTTTTTTTAAAAAGGGTTAAATTTTAATTTTTTTAAAAAGTTTTGTTTTTTTGTAAGGGGGGGTTTAAAAAAATTAATTTTTTGGGGGGGGTTTTTTTGGGGGGGGTTTTTTTAAAAAGGGGGTTTGAAAAAAAAAAAAGAAAAATATAAATGATTTTTGGGGGGGGGGAAAAAAAAGGGGGTTTTTTAAAAAAAGGGTTTTTTTTTGGGGGTTTTTTTGGGGGGAAAAAAAAAAATTTTGGGGGAAATTTTAAAAATTTAAGGGGGGGGTTTGGGGGTTTTTTTTTTAAAAAAAAATTTTAAAAGAAAAAAGAAAATGGGGTTTGGTTTTGGTTTTTTTGGGGGGAAAAAAAATTTTTTGGGGTTTTAAAAAAAAAGGGGGGGTTTGGGGGGAAAAAAAGGGTTAAAAAAAATATATTTAAGGGGGGGGGGAAAAAAAAGGGGAAATTTTTGTAGGAAAAAATTTTTTTTTTTAAAAAAATTTTGGGTTTTTGTGGGGGTTTTTTATTTTAAAGGGGTTTTTTGTTTTTAAGTATTATGGGGATTTAGAAATTTTATTTTTTGGGGGGGGTTTTTTTTTGGGGGGGGAAAGTTTTTGGGGGATTTTTTAAAGGGTTTTTTTTTTATTTTTTTTAAAAGGGGGGAAAAAGGGGTTTTGGGAATTATTTTTTAAAAAGGGGAAAAATTTAAGGGGGGGGGGAAAGAAAAAAAAAATTTTTTTTGGGGGTTTTTTTAAAAAAACCCCCCCGGTTTAGCTGGGGGCCGGGTGGGGTTTTTGGGGGGGGAAAATTTTCTTTCTAAATTTTATTTTTCCCAATGTTTTGGAAGCCCCATTTTTTTTATTTTAAATTGTTTAAAAATTTTTATTTTTGTTTTTTTTTTTTGGGGAAAAAATTGGGGAATTTTTGGGATTTTTTTAAAAAAATTAAAACCAAAATTTAATCTTTTTTGCCCCCCGACCGGTTTTTAATGCTTTTTTTTCCCCCCCAAGGGGGAAAAGTTTTCCCCTTTTTTTTTCCCCAAAGGGGAAAAATTTGGTTTTTTTTCCCTTTGGAAAAATTTGGTGTGGGGGGCGCCCAATTGTTTTCCCCCTTTTAAAAACCCCAAGGGTAAATTTTTTGGGGGGGCCCTTTTTTTTTTTAAAAAATTTTTTAAAATTGGGGGGAAATTTTTTTTGGGTTTTTTTAAAAAAGGGGGCCCTTTTTTTGGGGGTTTTTTTTTAAAAAACCGGTTTTAAAACCCTTTTTTTTCCCTTTTATTTTTTTTTTTTGGGGGATTTTTTGTTTTTTTTTTTTGGGGGGGTTTTTTTTTTTTTTTAAAATTTTTTTAAAAGACTTTTTCCCCTTCCCAAAGTTAAAAACCCTTTTTTTAAGTTAAAAAAGGTAAAAAAATTTTTATTCCAAAAAAAATTTTTTTTCCCGCGGAAATTACTCCCCCCCCCCTTTTTAAACAAATTTCCCCTGGGGAAAAACCCCAAAGACAATTTTTGCTAAAACCCCCCAAACCACAACCTAAAACCGGCCC
>JASTWB010000251.1:0-28081 GCA_032158295.1 Pycnopodia helianthoides | reverse complement strand
AATAAAATGGTTTTGTACCGTGAATTGTTGGCAGTTCAAGCTCATTATTTTCAGTAAATGTGCTCAAGTTTACCTTGGACAAATGAAATAGCTATTAATTGTTGTATTATGTTACAGAACTATTGTTATGGCTTTGCTGCCCCTGCCAACCCCACTTTTGTTCTTTCGTATAATTAATTTGTTCTGTCAACAAACTTATCTCACGGCTATTTCACCATTTTCTTGAGAGCACAAACTAATTTATGAGGGGGAAATGAGCATCCTAGACTGTGACCACCGAATTCCTAACTTTGGCATTGATAGCATGACACAACTCTAGGCCTGATGTCCCTTCGAGGCCTTCGTAACGAAAATCGTGACCGTTAAATTGGCATAGCACCCTCGCTCGGCTCTGTTTTCCTCATTTTAGCATTGGTTTATACAGCCCACTGTCTACATTAAATGTATGGAACCCCACAAGGACCAAAGTGATGTTGAATTGAAATGACCAGGTTTTTTTGCGATTTACAGAAATCATAGTGCATAATAAGGTTTGTACCATGTATCGTTGCCAGTTTAAGCTCATTGTTCCAGTAAATGTAATCCAGTTTACCTTGGACAAGATGAAATAGTTATATGACTAGGCAACTGTACATTTTAGTAGCAACGAAGGGCCGAGCACAAAGGTTGTTAGGCGATACACTTCGCGGTCACACCATCTTGTGTTACTTTTTTTTTCACCCTTTAGACATAACGACATTCCATGCCTTAAACCCTGCGACCTATCATGTATGTTGCAGTTCCTACCGTGTATTGTTGCCAGTTCAAGTTTATAACACTTCATGTTTAAAACAGGGCTATTGGCATGTAATACCAAAAATTGTAACTCAATGAATAAAAAAAAAATCACATGCACGCACATGTCCCTCGAGGCATTCGTAACGAAATCGTGACCGTTAACTTGGCATAGCGCCCTCGCCCGGCTGTGTTTTCCCCGCTTGAGCCATTGTTCTTTTCAGCACGCTGCTTTTAAAAATTTGATGGAATCCCACAGGGAACAATGCTTTTTTTTAATGAAAAAAATAGGTTGTTTTTTCACGATTTGCGGAAGTCATGATGCATAAATGGTTTGTACCGTGTATTGTTAGCAGTTCAAGCTCATTATTTTCAGTGAATGTGCTCAAGTTTACCTGGGACAAATGAAATAGTTATTATGTGAATGTATTATGTTACAGAACTGTTGTTATGGCTTTGCTGCCCCTGCCAACCCAAATTTGTTGTCTCGTATAATTAATTTGTTTTGTCAACAAACTTATCTCACGGGTATTTCACCATTTTCTTGAGAGCACAAAGTAATTTATAAGGGGGAAATGAGCATCCTAGACTGTGACCACCAAATTCCTAGCTTTGGCATTGATAGCATGACACAACTCAAGGCCTGATGTCACTTCGAGGCCCTTTGTAACGAAATCGTGACCGTTAAATTGGCATAGCACTCTCTCTCGGCTCTGTTTTTCTATTTTAGCCATTGTTCTATACATGCCCACTGCCTACATAAAATGTATGGAACCCAAACAAGGACCAATGTGATTTTGAATTGAAATGACCAGGTTTTTTTTTTTGATTTACAGAAATCATAGTGCTTAATAAGGTTTGTACCATGTATCGCTGCCAGTTTAAGCCCATTACTTCAGTAAATGTAATCCAGTTTACCTTGGACAAGATGAAATAGTAATATGTCTAGGCAACCTGTGCATTTAGTAGCAACAAAGGGCCGAGCACAAAGGATGTTAGGCGATACACTTTGCGGTCACACCATCTTGTTGTACTATTTGTTCACCCTCTGGACATAAGGACATTCCAAGCCTTAAACCATGCGACCCATCATGCATGTTGCAGTTCTTACCGTGTAATGTTGCCAGTTCAAGTTTTCAACACTTCATGTTTAATACAGACTATTGGCATGTAATACCAAAATTTTAACTCAATCAATAAAAAAATCACATGCACGCACATTTCCCCTCGAGACATTCGTAATAAATGGTGACCGTTGATTTGGCAAAGCGCCAACGCCCGGCTGGGTTTCCCCCTCTTAGCCATTGTTCTTTTCAGCCCGCTGCTTTTAAAAATTTGATGGAATCCCACAGGGATCAATGTGATTTTAAAATGAAATGATAGTTGTGTTTTTTACGATTTGCGGAAGTCATGATGAATAAAATGGTTTGTACCGTGAATTGTTGGCAGTTCAAGCTCATTATTTTTTAGTAAATGTGCTCAAGTTTACCTTGGACAAAAGAAATAGCTATTAATTGTTCGTATTATGTTACAGAACTATTGTTATGGCTTTGCTGCCCTGCCAACCCCACTTTTGTTCTTTCGTATAATTAATTTGTTCTGTCAACAAACTTATCTCACGGCTATTTCACCATTTTCTTGAGAGCACAAACTAATTTATGAGGGGGAAATGAGCATCTAGACTGTGACCACCGAATTCCTAACTTTGGCATTGATAGCATGACACAACTCTAGGCCTGATGTCCCTTCGAGGCCTTCGTAACGAAATCGTGACCGTTAAATTGGCATAGCACCCTCGCTCGGCTCTGTTTTCCTCATTTTAGCCATTGGTTTATACAGCCCACTGTCTACATTAAATGTATGGAACCCCACAAGGACCAAAGTGATGTTGAATTGAAATGACCAGGTTTTTTTTGCGATTTACAGAAATCATAGTGCATAATAAGGTTTGTACCATGTATCGTTGCCAGTTTAAGCTCATTGATTCCAGTAAATGTAATCCAGTTTACCTTGGACAAGATGAAATAGTTATATGACTAGGCAACCTGTACATTTAGTAGCAACGAAGGGCCGAGCACAAAGGTTGTTAGGCGATACACTTCGCGGTCACACCATCTTGTGTTACTATTTTTTCACCCTTTAGACATAACGACATTCCATGCCTTAAACCCTGCGACCTATCATGTATGTTGCAGTTCCTACCGTGTATTGTTGCCAGTTCAAGTTTATAACACTTCATGTTTAAAAAGACTATTGGCATGTAATACCAAAATTGTAACTCAATGAATAAAAAAAAAATCACATGCACGCACATGTCCCCTCGAGGCATTCGTAACGAAATCGTGACCGTTAACTTGGCATAGCGCCCTCGCCCGGCTGTGTTTTCCCCGCTTGAGCCATTGTTCTTTTCAGCACGCTGCTTTTAAAAATTTGATGGAATCCCACAGGGAACAATGCTTTTTTTTAATGAAAAAAATAGGTTGTTTTTTCACGATTTGCGGAAGTCATGATGCATAAAATGGTTTGTACCGTGTATTGTTAGCAGTTCAAGCTCATTATTTTCAGTGAATGTGCTCAAGTTTACCTGGGACAAATGAAATAGTTATTATGTGAATGTATTATGTTACAGAACTGTTGTTATGGCTTTGCTGCCCCTGCCAACCCAAATTTGTTGTCTCGTATAATTAATTTGTTTTGTCAACAAACTTATCTCACGGGTATTTCACCATTTTCTTGAGAGCACAAAGTAATTTATAAGGGGGAAATGAGCATCCTAGACTGTGACCACCAAATTCCTAGCTTTGGCATTGATAGCATGACACAACTCAAGGCCTGATGTCACTTCGAGGCCTTCGTAACGAAATCGTGACCGTTAAATTGGCATAGCACTCTCTCTCGGCTCTGTTTTTCTCATTTTAGCCATTGTTCTATACAGCCCACTGCCTACATAAAATGTATGGAACCAACAAGGACCAATGTGATTTTGAATTGAAATGACCAGGTTTTTTTTTCGATTTACAGAATCATAGTGCTTAATAAGGTTTGTACCATGTATCGCTGCCAGTTTAAGCCCATTACTTCCAGTAAATGTAATCCAGTTTACCTTGGACAAGATGAAATAGTAATATGTCTAGGCAACCTGTGCATTTAGTAGCAACAAAGGGCCGAGCACAAAGGATGTTAGGCGATACACTTTGCGGTCACACCATCTTGTTGTACTATTTGTTCACCCTCTGGACATAAGGACATTCCAAGCCTTAAACCATGCGACCCATCATGCATGTTGCAGTTCTTACCGTGTAATGTTGCCAGTTCAAGTTTTCAACACTTCATGTTTAATACAGACTATTGGCATGTAATACCAAAATTTTAACTCAATCAATAAAAAAATCACATGCACGCACATTTCCCTCGAGACATTCGTAATAAATGGTGACCGTTGATTTGGCAAAGCGCCAACGCCCGGCTGGGTTTCCCCTCTTAGCCATTGTTCTTTTCAGCCCGCTGCTTTTAAAAATTTGATGGAATCCCACAGGGATCAATGTGATTTTAAAATGAAATGATAGTTGTGTTTTTTACGATTTGCGGAAGTCATGATGAATAAAATGGTTTGTACCGTGAATTGTTGGCAGTTCAAGCTCATTATTTTCAGTAAATGTGCTCAAGTTTACCTTGGACAAATGAAATAGCTATTATGTGTTCGTATTATGTTACAGAACTATTGTTATGGCTTTGCTGCCCCTGCCAACCCCACTTTTGTTCTTTCGTATAATTAATTTGTTCTGTCAACAAACTTATCTCACGGCTATTTCACCATTTTCTTGAGAGCACAAACTAATTTATGAGGGGGAAATGAGCATCCTAGACTGTGACCACCGAATTCCTAACTTTGGCATTGATAGCATGACACAACTCTAGGCCTGATGTCCCTTCGAGGCCTTCGTAACGAAATCGTGACCGTTAAATTGGCATAGCACCTCGCTCGGCTCTGTTTTCCTCATTTTAGCCATTGGTTTATACAGCCCACTGTCTACATTAAATGTATGGAACCCCACAAGGACCAAAGTGATGTTGAATTGAAATGACCAGGTTTTTTTGCGATTTACAGAAATCATAGTGCATAATAAGGTTTGTACCATGTATCGTTGCCAGTTTAAGCTCATTGATTCCAGTAAATGTAATCCAGTTTACCTTGGACAGATGAAATAGTTATATGACTAGGCAACCTGTACATTTAGTAGCAACGAAGGGCCGAGCACAAAGGTTGTTAGGCGATACACTTCGCGGTCACACCATCTTGTGTTACTATTTTTTCACCCTTTAGACATAACGACATTCCATGCCTTAAACCCTGCGACCTATCATGTATGTTGCAGTTCCTACCGTGTATTGTTGCCAGTTCAAGTTTATAACACTTCATGTTTAAAACAGACTATTGGCATGTAATACCAAAATTGTAACTCAATGAATAAAAAAAAATCACATGCACGCACATGTCCCCTCGAGGCATTCGTAACGAAATCGTGACCGTTAACTTGGCATAGCGCCCTCGCCCGGCTGTGTTTTCCCCGCTTGAGCCATTGTTCTTTTCAGCACGCTGCTTTTAAAAATTTGATGGAATCCCACAGGGAACAATGCTTTTTTTTAATGAAAAAAAATAGGTTGTTTTTTCACGATTTGCGGAAGTCATGATGCATAAAATGGTTTGTACCGTGTATTGTTAGCAGTTCAAGCTCATTATTTTCAGTGAATGTGCTCAAGTTTACCTGGGACAAATGAAATAGTTATTATGTGAATGTATTATGTTACAGAACTGTTGTTATGGCTTTGCTGCCCCTGCCAACCCAAATTTGTTGTCTCGTATAATTAATTTGTTTTGTCAACAAACTTATCTCACGGGTATTTCACCATTTTCTTGAGAGCACAAAGTAATTTATAAGGGGGAAATGAGCATCTAGACTGTGACCACCAAATTCCTAGCTTTGGCATTGATAGCATGACACAACTCAAGGCCTGATGTCACTTCGAGGCCTTCGTAACGAAATCGTGACCGTTAAATTGGCATAGCACTCTCTCTCGGCTCTGTTTTTCTCATTTAGCCATTGTTCTATACAGCCCACTGCCTACATAAAATGTATGGAACCCAACAAGGACCAATGTGATTTTGAATTGAAATGACCAGGTTTTTTTTTCGATTTACAGAAATCATAGTGCTTAATAAGGTTTGTACCATGTATCGCTGCCAGTTTAAGCCCATTATTTCCCAGTAAATGTAATCCAGTTTACCTTGGACAAGATGAAATAGTAATATGTCTAGGCAACCTGTGCATTTAGTAGCAACAAAGGGCCGAGCACAAAGGATGTTAGGCGATACACTTTGCGGTCACACCATCTTGTTGTACTATTTGTTCACCCTCTGGACATAAGGACATTCCAAGCCTTAAACCATGCGACCCATCATGCATGTTGCAGTTCTTACCGTGTAATGTTGCCAGTTCAAGTTTTCAACACTTCATGTTTAATACAGACTATTGGCATGTAATACCAAAATTTTAACTCAATCAATAAAAAAATCACATGCACGCACATTTCCCCTCGAGACATTCGTAATAAATGGTGACCGTTGATTTGGCAAAGCGCCAACGCCCGGCTGGGTTTCCCCTCTTAGCCATTGTTCTTTTCAGCCCGCTGCTTTTAAAAATTTGATGGAATCCCACAGGGATCAATGTGATTTTAAAATGAAATGATAGTTGTGTTTTTTACGATTTGCGGAAGTCATGATGAATAAAATGGAGAAATCATAGTGCATAATAAGGTTTGTACCATGTATCGTTGCCAGTTTAAGCTCATTGATTCCAGTAAATGTAATCCAGTTTACCTTGGACAAGATGAAATAGTTATATGACTAGGCAACCTGTACATTTAGTAGCAACGAAGGGCCGAGCACAAAGGTTGTTAGGCGATACACTTCGCGGTCACACCATCTTGTGTTACTATTTTTTCACCCTTTAGACATAACGACATTCCATGCCTTAAACCCTGCGACTATCATGTATGTTGCAGTTCCTACCGTGTATTGTTGCCAGTTCAAGTTTATAACACTTCATGTTTAAAACAGACTATTGGCATGTAATACCAAAATTGTAACTCAATGAATAAAAAAAAATCACATGCACGCACATGTCCCTCGAGGCATTCGTAACGAAATCGTGACCGTTAACTTGGCATAGCGCCCTCGCCCGGCTGTGTTTTCCCGCTTGAGCCATTGTTCTTTTCAGCACGCTGCTTTTAAAAATTTGATGGAATCCCACAGGGAACAATGCTTTTTTTTAATGAAAAAAATAGGTTGTTTTTTCACGATTTGCGGAAGTCATGATGCATAAAATGGTTTGTACCGTGTATTGTTAGCAGTTCAAGCTCATTATTTTCAGTGAATGTGCTCAAGTTTACCTGGGACAAATGAAATAGTTATTATGTGAATGTATTATGTTACAGAACTGTTGTTATGGCTTTGCTGCCCTGCCAACCCAAATTTGTTGTCTCGTATAATTAATTTGTTTTGTCAACAAACTTATCTCACGGGTATTTCACCATTTTCTTGAGAGCACAAAGTAATTTATAAGGGGGAAATGAGCATCCTAGACTGTGACCACAAATTCCTAGCTTTGGCATTGATAGCATGACACAATCAAGGCCTGATGTCACTTCGAGGCCTTCGTAACGAAATCGTGACCGTTAAATTGGCATAGCACTCTCTCTCGGCTCTGTTTTTCTCATTTTAGCCATTGTTCTATACAGCCACTGCCTACATAAAATGTATGGAACCCAACAAGGACCAATGTGATTTTGAATTGAAATGACCAGGTTTTTTTTTCGATTTACAGAAATCATAGTGCTTAATAAGGTTTGTACCATGTATCGCTGCCAGTTTAAGCCATTACTTCCAGTAAATGTAATCCAGTTTACCTTGGACAAGATGAAATAGTAATATGTCTAGGCAACCTGTGCATTTAGTAGCAACAAAGGGCCGAGCACAAAGGATGTTAGGCGATACACTTTGCGGTCACACCATCTTGTTGTATATTTGTTCACCCTCTGGACATAAGGACATTCCAAGCCTTAAACCATGCGACCCATCATGCATGTTGCAGTTCTTACCGTGTAATGTTGCCAGTTCAAGTTTTCAAACTTCATGTTTAATACAGACTATTGGCATGTAATACCAAAATTTTAACTCAATCAATAAAAAAATCACATGCACGCACATTTCCCTCGAGACATTCGTAATAAATGGTGACCGTTGATTTGGCAAAGCGCCAACGCCCGGCTGGGTTTCCCCCTCTTAGCCATTGTTCTTTTCAGCCCGCTGCTTTTAAAAATTTGATGGAATCCCACAGGGATCAATGTGATTTTAAAATGAAATGATAGTTGTGTTTTTTACGATTTGCGGAAGTCATGATGAATAAAATGGTTTGTACGTGAATTGTTGCAGTTCAAGCTCATTATTTTCAGTAAATGTGTCAAGTTTACCTTGGACAATGAAATAGTATTATTGTTGTATTATGTTACAGAACTATTGTTATGGCTTTGCTGCCCTGCCAACCCACTTTTGTTCTTTCGTATATTAATTTGTTCTGTCACAAACTTATCTCACGGCTATTTCACCATTTTCTTGAGAGCACAAACTAATTTATGAGGGGGAAATGAGCATCCTAGACTGTGACACCGAATTCCTAACTTTGCATTGATAGCATGACACAACTCTAGGCTGATGTCCCTTCGAGGCTTCGTAACGAAATCGTGACCGTTAAATTGGCATAGCACCTCGCTCGGCTCTGTTTTCTCATTTTAGCATTGGTTTATACAGCCACTGTCTACATTAAATGTATGGAACCCCACAAGGACCAAAGTGATGTTGAATTGAAATGACCAGGTTTTTTTGCGATTTACAGAAATCATAGTGCATAATAAGGTTTGTACCATGTATCGTTGCCAGTTTAAGCTCATTGATTCCAGTAAATGTAATCCAGTTTACCTTGGACAAGATGAAATAGTTATATGACTAGGCAACTGTACATTTAGTAGCAACGAAGGGCCGAGCACAAAGGTTGTTAGGCGATACACTTCGCGGTCACACCATCTTGTGTTACTATTTTTTCACCCTTTAGACATAACGACATTCCATGCCTTTAAACCCTGCGACCTATCATGTATGTTGCAGTTCCTACCGTGTATTGTTGCCAGTTCAAGTTTAAACATTCATGTTTAAAACAGACTATTGGCATGTAATACCAAATTGTAACTCAATGATAAAAAAAAAATCACATGCACGCACATGTCCCTCGAGGCATTCGTAACGAAATCGTGACCGTTAACTTGGCATAGCGCCCTCGCCCGGCTGTGTTTTCCCCGCTTGAGCCATTGTTCTTTTCAGCACGCTGCTTTTAAAATTTGATGGAATCCCACAGGGAACAATGCTTTTTTTTAATGAAAAAAAATAGGTTGTTTTTTCACGATTTGCGGAAGTCATGATGCATAAAATGGTTTGTACCGTGTATTGTTAGCAGTTCAAGCTCATTATTTTCAGTGAATGTGCTCAAGTTTACCTGGGACAAATGAAATAGTTATTATGTGAATGTATTATGTTACAGAACTGTTGTTATGGCTTTGCTGCCCCTGCCAACCAAATTTGTTGTCTGTATAATTAATTTGTTTTGTCAACAAACTTATCTCACGGGTATTTCACCATTTTCTTGAGAGCACAAAGTAATTTATAAGGGGGAAATGAGCATCCTAGACTGTGACCACCAAATTCCTAGCTTTGGCATTGTAGCATGACACAACTCAAGGCCTGATGTCACTTCGAGGCCTTCGTAACGAAATCGTGACCGTTAAATTGGCATAGCACTCTCTCTCGGCTCTGTTTTTCTCATTTTAGCCATTGTTCTATACAGCCCACTGCCTACATAAAATGTATGGAACCAACAAGGACCAATGTGATTTTGAATTGAAATGACCAGGTTTTTTTTTCGATTTACAGAAATCATAGTGCTTAATAAGGTTTGTACCATGTATCGCTCCCAGTTTAAGCCCATTACTTCCAGTAAATGTAATCCAGTTTACCTTGGACAAGATGAAATAGTTAATATGTCTAGGCAACCTGTGCATTTAGTAGCAACAAAGGCCGAGCACAAAGGATGTTAGGCGTACACTTTGCGGTCACACCATCTTGTTGTACTATTTGTTCACCCTCTGGACATAAGGACATTCCAAGCCTTAAACCATGCGACCATCATGCATGTTGCAGTTCTTACCGTGTAATGTTGCCAGTTCAAGTTTTCAACACTTCATGTTTAATACAGACTATTGGCATGTAATACCAAAATTTTAACTCAATCAATAAAAAAATCACATGCACGCACATTTCCCCTCGAGACATTCGTAATAAATGGTGACCGTTGATTTGGCAAGCGCCAACGCCCGGCTGGGTTTCCCCCTCTTAGCCATTGTTCTTTTCAGCCCGCTGCTTTTAAAAATTTGATGGAATCCCACAGGGATCAATGTGATTTTAAAATGAAATGATAGTTGTGTTTTTTACGATTTGCGGAAGTCATGATGAATAAAATGGTTTGTACCGTGAATTGTTGGCAGTTCAAGCTCATTATTTTCAGTAAATGTGCTCAAGTTTACCTTGGACAAATGAAATAGCTATTATGTGTTCGTATTATGTTACAGAACTATTGTTATGGCTTTGCTGCCCCTGCCAACCCCACTTTTGTTCTTTCGTATAATTAATTTGTTCTGTCAACAAACTTATCTCACGGCTATTTCACCATTTTCTTGAGAGCACAAACTAATTTATGAGGGGGAAATGAGCATCCTAGACTGTGACCACCGAATTCCTAACTTTGGCATTGATAGCATGACACAACTCTAGGCCTGATGTCCCTTCGAGGCCTTCGTAACGAAATCGTGACCGTTAAATTGGCATAGCACCCTCGCTCGGCTCTGTTTTCCTCATTTTAGCCATTGGTTTATACAGCCCACTGTCTACATTAAATGTATGGAACCCCACAAGGACCAAGTGATGTTGAATTGAAATGACCAGGTTTTTTTGCGATTTACAGAAATCATAGTGCATAATAAGGTTTGTACCATGTATCGTTGCCAGTTTAAGCTCATTGATTCCAGTAAATGTAATCCAGTTTACCTTGGACAAGATGAAATAGTTATATGACTAGGCAACCTGTACATTTAGTAGCAACGAAGGGCCGAGCACAAAGGTTGTTAGGCGATACACTTCGCGGTCACACCATCTTGTGTTACTATTTTTTCACCCTTTAGACATAACGACATTCCATGCCTTAAACCCTGCGACCTATCATGTATGTTGCAGTTCCTACCGTGTATTGTTGCCAGTTCAAGTTTATAACACTTCATGTTTAAAACAGACTATTGGCATGTAATACCAAAATTGTAACTCAATGAATAAAAAAAAAATCACATGCACGCACATGTCCCCTCGAGGCATTCGTAACGAAATCGTGACCGTTAACTTGGCATAGCGCCCTCGCCGGCTGTGTTTTCCCCGCTTGAGCCATTGTTCTTTTCAGCACGCTGCTTTTAAAAATTTGATGGAATCCCACAGGGAACAATGCTTTTTTTTAATGAAAAAAATAGGTTGTTTTTTCACGATTTGCGGAAGTCATGATGCATAAAATGGTTTGTACCGTGTATTGTTAGCAGTTCAAGCTCATTATTTTCAGTGAATGTGCTCAAGTTTACCTGGGACAAATGAAATAGTTATTATGTGAATGTATTATGTTACAGAACTGTTGTTATGGCTTTGCTGCCCCTGCCAACCCAAATTTGTTGTCTCGTATAATTAATTTGTTTTGTCAACAAACTTATCTCACGGGTATTTCACCATTTTCTTGAGAGCACAAAGTAATTTATAAGGGGGAAATGAGCATCCTAGACTGTGACCACCAAATTCCTAGCTTTGGCATTGATAGCATGACACAACTCAAGGCCTGATGTCACTTCGAGGCCTTCGTAACGAAATCGTGACCGTTAAATTGGCATAGCACTCTCTCTCGGCTCTGTTTTTCTCATTTTAGCCATTGTTCTATACAGCCCACTGCCTACATAAAATGTATGGAACCCAACAAGGACCAATGTGATTTTGAATTGAAATGACCAGGTTTTTTTTCGATTTACAGAAATCATAGTGCTTAATAAGGTTTGTACCATGTATCGCTGCCAGTTTAAGCCCATTACTTCCAGTAAATGTAATCCAGTTTACCTTGGACAAGATGAAATAGTAATATGTCTAGGCAACCTGTGCATTTAGTAGCAACAAAGGGCCGAGCACAAAGGATGTTAGGCGATACACTTTGCGGTCACACCATCTTGTTGTACTATTTGTTCACCCTCTGGACATAAGGACATTCCAAGCCTTAAACCATGCGACCCATCATGCATGTTGCAGTTCTTACCGTGTAATGTTGCCAGTTCAAGTTTTCAACACTTCATGTTTAATACAGACTATTGGCATGTAATACCAAAATTTTAACTCAATCAATAAAAAAATCACATGCACGCACATTTCCCCTCGAGACATTCGTAATAAATGGTGACCGTTGATTTGGCAAAGCGCCAACGCCCGGCTGGGTTTCCCCCTCTTAGCCATTGTTCTTTTCAGCCCGCTGCTTTTAAAAATTTGATGGAATCCCACAGGGATCAATGTGATTTTAAAATGAAATGATAGTTGTGTTTTTTACGATTTGCGGAAGTCATGATGAATAAAATGGTTTGTACCGTGAATTGTTGGCAGTTCAAGCTCATTATTTTCAGTAAATGTGCTCAAGTTTACCTTGGACAAATGAAATAGCTATTATGTGTTCGTATTATGTTACAGAACTATTGTTATGGCTTTGCTGCCCCTGCCAACCCCACTTTTGTTCTTTCGTATAATTAATTTGTTCTGTCAACAAACTTATCTCACGGCTATTTCACCATTTTCTTGAGAGCACAAACTAATTTATGAGGGGGAAATGAGCATCCTAGACTGTGACCACCGAATTCCTAACTTTGGCATTGATAGCATGACACAACTCTAGCCCTGATGTCCCTTCGAGGCCTTCGTAACGAAATCGTGACCGTTAAATTGGCATAGCACCCTCGCTCGGCTCTGTTTTCCTCATTTTAGCCATTGGTTTATACAGCCCACTGTCTACATTAAATGTATGGAACCCCACAAGGACCAAAGTGATGTTGAATTGAAATGACCAGGTTTTTTTGCGATTTACAGAAATCATAGTGCATAATAAGGTTTGTACCATGTATCGTTGCCAGTTTAAGCTCATTGATTCCAGTAAATGTAATCCAGTTTACCTTGGACAAGATGAAATAGTTATATGACTAGGCAACCTGTACATTTAGTAGCAACGAAGGGCCGAGCACAAAGGTTGTTAGGCGATACACTTCGCGGTCACACCATCTTGTGTTACTATTTTTTCACCCTTTAGACATAACGACATTCCATGCCTTAAACCCTGCGACCTATCATGTATGTTGCAGTTCCTACCGTGTATTGTTGCCAGTTCAAGTTTATAACACTTCATGTTTAAAACAGACTATTGGCATGTAATACCAAAATTGTAACTCAATGAATAAAAAAAAAATCACATGCACGCACATGTCCCCTCGAGGCATTCGTAACGAAATCGTGACCGTTAACTTGGCATAGCACCCTCGCTCGGCTCTGTTTTCCTCATTTTAGCCATTGGTTTATACAGCCACTGTCTACATTAAATGTATGGAACCCCACAAGGACCAAAGTGATGTTGAATTGAAATGACCAGGTTTTTTTGCGATTTACAGAAATCATAGTGCATAATAAGGTTTGTACCATGTATCGTTGCCAGTTTAAGCTCATTGATTCCAGTAAATGTAATCCAGTTTACCTTGGACAAGATGAAATAGTTATATGACTAGGCAACCTGTACATTTAGTAGCAACGAAGGGCCGAGCACAAAGGTTGTTAGGCGATACACTCGCGGTCACACCATCTTGTGTTACTATTTTTTCACCCTTTAGACATAACGACATTCCATGCCTTAAACCCTGCGACCTATCATGTATGTTGCAGTTCCTACCGTGTATTGTTGCCAGTTCAAGTTTATAACACTTCATGTTTAAAACAGACTATTGGCATGTAATACCAAAATTGTAACTCAATGAATAAAAAAAAAATCACATGCACGCACATGTCCCCTCGAGGCATTCGTAACGAAATCGTGACCGTTAACTTGGCATAGCGCCCTCGCCCGGCTGTGTTTTCCCCGCTTGAGCCATTGTTCTTTTCAGCACGCTGCTTTTAAAAATTTGATGGAATCCCACAGGGAACAATGCTTTTTTTTAATGAAAAAAATAGGTTGTTTTTTCACGATTTGCGGAAGTCATGATGCATAAAATGGTTTGTACCGTGTATTGTTAGCAGTTCAAGCTCATTATTTTCAGTGAATGTGCTCAAGTTTACCTGGGACAAATGAAATAGTTATTATGTGAATGTATTATGTTACAGAACTGTTGTTATGGCTTTGCTGCCCCTGCCAACCCAAATTTGTTGTCTCGTATAATTAATTTGTTTTGTCAACAAACTTATCTCACGGGTATTTCACCATTTTCTTGAGAGCACAAAGTAATTTATAAGGGGGAAATGAGCATCCTAGACTGTGACCACCAAATTCCTAGCTTTGGCATTGATAGCATGACACAACTCAAGGCCTGATGTCACTTCGAGGCCTTCGTAACGAAATCGTGACCGTTAAATTGGCATAGCACTCTCTCTCGGCTCTGTTTTTCTCATTTTAGCCATTGTTCTATACAGCCCACTGCCTACATAAAATGTATGGAACCCAACAAGGACCAATGTGATTTTGAATTGAAATGACCAGGTTTTTTTCGATTTACAGAAATCATAGTGCTTAATAAGGTTTGTACCATGTATCGCTGCCAGTTTAAGCCCATTACTTCCAGTAAATGTAATCCAGTTTACCTTGGACAAGATGAAATAGTAATATGTCTAGGCAACCTGTGCATTTAGTAGCAACAAAGGGCCGAGCACAAAGGATGTTAGGCGATACACTTTGCGGTCACACCATCTTGTTGTACTATTTGTTCACCCTCTGGACATAAGGACATTCCAAGCCTTAAACCATGCGACCCATCATGCATGTTGCAGTTCTTACCGTGTAATGTTGCCAGTTCAAGTTTTCAACACTTCATGTTTAATACAGACTATTGGCATGTAATACCAAAATTTTAACTCAATCAATAAAAAAAATCACATGCACGCACATTTCCCCTCGAGACATTCGTAATAAATGGTGACCGTTGATTTGGCAAAGCGCCAACGCCCGGCTGGGTTTCCCCCTCTTAGCCATTGTTCTTTTCAGCCCGCTGCTTTTAAAAATTTGATGGAATCCCACAGGGATCAATGTGATTTTAAAATGAAATGATAGTTGTGTTTTTTACGATTTGCGGAAGTCATGATGAATAAAATGGTTTGTACCGTGAATTGTTTGCAGTTCAAGCTCATTATTTTCAGTAAATGTGCTCAAGTTTACCTTGGACAAATGAAATAGCTATTAATTGTTCGTATTATGTTACAGAACTATTGTTATGGCTTTGCTGCCCCTGCCAACCCCACTTTTGTTCTTTCGTATAATTAATTTGTTCTGTCAACAAACTTATCTCACGGCTATTTCACCATTTTCTTGAGAGCACAAACTAATTTATGAGGGGGAAATGAGCATCCTAGACTGTGACCACCGAATTCCTAACTTTGGCATTGATAGCATGACACAACTCTAGGCCTGATGTCCCTTCGAGGCCTTCGTAACGAAATCGTGACCGTTAAATTGGCATAGCACCCTCGCTCGGCTCTGTTTTCCTCATTTTAGCCATTGGTTTATACAGCCCACTGTCTACATTAAATGTATGGAACCCCACAAGGACCAAAGTGATGTTGAATTGAAATGACCAGGTTTTTTTTGCGATTTACAGAAATCATAGTGCATAATAAGGTTTGTACCATGTATCGTTGCCAGTTTAAGCTCATTGATTCCAGTAAATGTAATCCAGTTTACCTTGGACAAGATGAAATAGTTATATGACTAGGCAACCTGTACATTTAGTAGCAACGAAGGGCCGAGCACAAAGGTTGTTAGGCGATACACTTCGCGGTCACACCATCTTGTGTTACTATTTTTTCACCCTTTAGACATAACGACATTCCATGCCTTAAACCCTGCGACCTATCATGTATGTTGCAGTTCCTACCGTGTATTGTTGCCAGTTCAAGTTTATAACACTTCATGTTTAAAACAGACTATTGGCATGTAATACCAAAATTGTAACTCAATGAATAAAAAAAAAATCACATGCACGCACATGTCCCCTCGAGGCATTCGTAACGAAATCGTGACCGTTAACTTGGCATAGCGCCCTCGCCCGGCTGTGTTTTCCCCGCTTGAGCCATTGTTCTTTTCAGCACGCTGCTTTTAAAAATTTGATGGAATCCCACAGGGAACAATGCTTTTTTTTAATGAAAAAAATAGGTTGTTTTTTCACGATTTGCGGAAGTCATGATGCATAAAATGGTTTGTACCGTGTATTGTTAGCAGTTCAAGCTCATTATTTTCAGTGAATGTGCTCAAGTTTACCTGGGACAAATGAAATAGTTATTATGTGAATGTATTATGTTACAGAACTGTTGTTATGGCTTTGCTGCCCCTGCCAACCCAAATTTGTTGTCTCGTATAATTAATTTGTTTTGTCAACAAACTTATCTCACGGGTATTTCACCATTTTCTTGAGAGCACAAAGTAATTTATAAGGGGGAAATGAGCATCCTAGACTGTGACCACCAAATTCCTAGCTTTGGCATTGATAGCATGACACAACTCAAGGCCTGATGTCACTTCGAGGCCTTCGTAACGAAATCGTGACCGTTAAATTGGCATAGCACTCTCTCTCGGCTCTGTTTTTCTCATTTTAGCCATTGTTCTATACAGCCCACTGCCTACATAAAATGTATGGAACCCAACAAGGACCAATGTGATTTTGAATTGAAATGACCAGGTTTTTTTTTCGATTTACAGAAATCATAGTGCTTAATAAGGTTTGTACCATGTATCGCTGCCAGTTTAAGCCCATTACTTCCAGTAAATGTAATCCAGTTTACCTTGGACAAGATGAAATAGTAATATGTCTAGGCAACCTGTGCATTTAGTAGCAACAAAGGGCCGAGCACAAAGGATGTTAGGCGATACACTTTGCGGTCACACCATCTTGTTGTACTATTTGTTCACCTTGGACATAAGGAATTCCAACTTAAACATGCGACCATCATGCATGTTGCAGTTCTTACCGTGTAATGTTGCAGTTCAAGTTTTCAACACTTCATGTTTAATACAGACTATTGGCATGTAATACCAAAATTTTAACTCATCAATAAAAAAATCACATGCACGCACATTTCCCTCGAGACATTCGTAATAAATGGTGACGTTGATTTGGCAAAGCGCCACGCCGCTGGTTTCCCCCTCTTAGCCATTGTTCTTTTCAGCCCGCTGCTTTTAAAATTTGATGGAATCCACAGGATCAATGTGATTTTAAAATGAAATGATAGTTGTGTTTTTACGATTTGCGGAAGTCATGATGAATAAAATGGTTTTACCGTGAATTGTTGGCAGTTCAAGCTCATTATTTTCAGTAAATGTGCTCAGTTTACCTTGGACAAATGAAATAGCTATTATTGTTCGTATTATGTTACAGAACTATTGTTATGGCTTTGTGCCCTGCCAACCCACTTTTGTTCTTTCGTATAATTAATTTGTTCTGTCACAAACTTATCTCACGGCTATTTCACCATTTTCTTGAGAGCACAACTAATTTATAGGGGAAATGAGCATCTAGACTGTGACACCGAATCCTAACTTTGGCATTATAGCATGACACAACTCAGGCTGATGTCCCTTCGAGCCTTCGTAACGAAATCGTGACCGTTAAATTGCATAGCACCCTCGCTCGGCTCTGTTTTCCTATTTTAGCCATTGGTTTATACAGCCCACTGTCTACATTAAATGTATGGACCCACAAGGACCAAAGTGATGTGAATTGAAATGACCAGGTTTTTGCGATTTACAGAAATCATAGTGCATAATAAGGTTTGTACCATGTATCGTTGCCAGTTTAAGCTCATGATTCAGTAAATGTAATCCAGTTTACTTGACAAGATAAATAGTTATATGACTAGGCAACCTGTACATTAGTAGCAACGAAGGGCGAGCACAAAGGTTGTTAGGCGATACACTCGCGGTCACACCATCTTGTGTTACTATTTTTTCACCCTTTAGACATAACGACATTCCATGCCTTAACCTGCGACCTATCATGTATGTTGCAGTTCTACCGTGTATTGTTGCCAGTTCAAGTTTATAACACTTCATGTTTAAACAGACTATTGCATGTAATACCAAAATTGTAACTCAATGAATAAAAAAAATCACATGCACGCACATGTCCCTCGAGGCATTCGTAACGAAATCGTGACCGTTAACTTGGCATAGCGCCCTCGCCGGCTTGTTTTCCCGCTTGAGCCATTGTTCTTTTCAGCACGCTGCTTTTAAAATTTGATGGAATCCACAGGGAACAATGCTTTTTTTAATGAAAAATAGGTTGTTTTTTCACGATTTGCGGAAGTCATGATGCATAAAAGGTTTGTACCGTGTATTGTTAGCAGTTCAAGTCATTATTTCAGTGAATGTGCTCAAGTTTACCTGGACAAATGAAATAGTTATTATGTGAATGTATTATGTTACAGAACTGTTGTTATGGCTTTGCTGCCCTGCCAACCCAAATTTGTTGTCTCGTATAATTAATTTGTTTTGTCAACAAACTTATCTCACGGGTATTTCACCATTTCTTGAGAGCACAAAGTAATTTATAAGGGGGAAATGAGCATCCTAGACTGTGACACCAAATTCTAGCTTTGGCATTGATAGCATGACACAACTCAAGGCCTGATGTCACTCGAGGCCTTCGTAACGAAATCGTGACCGTTAAATTGGCATAGCACTCTCTCTCGGCTCTGTTTTTCTCATTTTAGCCATTGTTCTATACAGCCACTGCCTACATAAATGTATGGAACCCAACAAGGACCAATGTGATTTTGATTGAAATGACAGGTTTTTTTCGATTACAGAATCATAGTGCTTAATAAGTTTGTACATGTATCGCTGCCAGTTTAAGCCATTACTTCCAGTAAATGTAATCCAGTTTACCTTGGACAAGATGAAATAGTAATATGTCTAGGCAACCTGTGCATTTAGTAGCAACAAAGGGCCGAGCACAAAGGATGTTAGGCGATACACTTTGCGGTCACACCATCTTGTTGTACTATTTGTTCACCCTCTGGACATAAGGACATTCCAAGCCTTAAACCATGCGACCCATCATGCATGTTGCAGTTCTTACCGTGTAATGTTGCCAGTTCAAGTTTTCAACACTTCATGTTTAATACAGACTATTGGCATGTAATACCAAAATTTTAACTCAATCAATAAAAAAATCACATGCACGCACATTTCCCCTCGAGACATTCGTAATAAATGGTGACCGTTGATTTGGCAAAGCGCCAACGCCCGGCTGGGTTTCCCCCTCTTAGCCATTGTTCTTTTCAGCCCGCTGCTTTTAAAAATTTGATGGAATCCCACAGGGATCAATGTGATTTTAAATGAAATGATAGTTGTGTTTTTTACGATTTGCGGAAGTCATGATGAATAAAATGGTTTGTACCGTGAATTGTTGGCAGTTCAAGCTCATTATTTTCAGTAAATGTGCTCAAGTTTACCTTGGACAAATGAAATAGCTATTATGTGTTCGTATTATGTTACAGAACTATTGTTATGGCTTTGCTGCCCCTGCCAACCCCACTTTTGTTCTTTCGTATAATTAATTTGTTCTGTCAACAAACTTATCTCACGGCTATTTCACCATTTTCTTGAGAGCACAAACTAATTTATGAGGGGGAAATGAGCATCCTAGACTGTGACCACGAATTCCTAACTTTGGCATTGATAGCATGACACAACTCTAGGCCTGATGTCCCTTCGAGGCCTTCGTAACGAAATCGTGACCGTTAAATTGGCATAGCACCCTCGCTCGGCTCTGTTTTCCTCATTTTAGCCATTGGTTTATACAGCCCACTGTCTACATTAAATGTATGGAACCCCACAAGGACCAAAGTAATGTTGAATTGAAATGACCAGGTTTTTTTGCGATTTACAGAAATCATAGTGCATAATAAGGTTTGTACCATGTATCGTTGCCAGTTTAAGCTCATTGATTCCAGTAAATGTAATCCAGTTTACCTTGGACAAGATGAAATAGTTATATGACTAGGCAACCTGTACATTTAGTAGCAACGAAGGGCCGAGCACAAAGGTTGTTAGGCGATACACTTCGCGGTCACACCATCTTGTGTTACTATTTTTTCACCCTTTAGACATAACGACATTCCATGCCTTAAACCATGCGACCCATACTGTATGTTGCAGTTCCTACCGTGTAATGTTGCCAGTTCAAGTTAACAACACTTCATGTTTAAAACAGACTATTGGCATGCAATACCAAAATTGTAACTCAATGAATAAAAAAAAATCACATGCACGCACATGTCCCCTCGAGGCATTCGTAACAAATTGGTGACCGTTAACTTGACATAGCGCTCTCGCCCGGCTGTGTTATCCCCGCTTGAGACATTGTTCTTTTCAGCCCGCTGCTTTTAAAAATTTGATGGAATCCCACAGGGAACAATGCTTTTTTTTAATGAAAAAAAATTGGTGTTTTTTTTTCACGATTTGCGGAAGTCATGATGCATAAAATGGTTTGTACCGTGTATTGTTAGCAGTTCAAGCTCATTATTTTCAGTGATTGTGCTCAAGTTTACCTGGGACAAATGAAATAGTTATTATGTGTATGTATTATGTTACAGAACTGTTGTTATGGCTTTGCTGCCCCTGCCAACCCAAATTTGTTGTCTCGTATAATTAATTTGTTTTGTCAACAAACTTATCTCACGGCTATTTCACCATTTTCTTGAGAGCACAAACTAATTTATAAGGGGGAAATGAGCATCCTACACTGTGACCACCAAATTCCTAACTTTGGCATTGATAGCATGACACAACTCAAGGCCTGATGTCACTTCGAGGCCTTCGTAACGAAATCCTGACCGTTAAATTGGCATAGCACTCTCTCTCGGCTCTGTTTTCCTCATTTTAGCCATTGTTCTATACAGCCCACTGCCTACATAAAATGTATGGAACCCAACAAGGACCAATGTGATTTTGAATTGAAATGACGTGTTTTGTTTTTGCGATTTACAGAAATCAAAGTGCTTAATAAGGATTGTACCATGTATCGCTGCCAGTTTAAGCCCATTACTTCCAGTAAATGTAATCCAGTTTACCTTGGACAAGATGAAATAGTAATATGTCTAGGCAACCTGTGCATTTTGTAGCAACAAAGGGCCGAGCACAAAGGATGTTAGGCGATACACTTTGCGGTCACACCATCTTGTTGTTACTATTTGTTCACCCTCTGGACATAAGGACATTCCATGCCTTAAACCATGCGACCCATCATGTATGTTGCAGTTCTTACCGTGTAATGTTGCCAGTTCAAGTTTACACACTTCATGTT
The DNA here is from genome assembly GCA_032158295.1 of Pycnopodia helianthoides. NCBI lineage: Eukaryota > Metazoa > Echinodermata > Asteroidea > Forcipulatida > Asteriidae > Pycnopodia > Pycnopodia helianthoides. The sequence continues at coordinate 6,532 of JASTWB010000251.1, read as the reverse complement.
TAAAACAGACTATTGATATGTTATACCAAAATTGTAACTCAATGAATAAAAAAATCACATGCATCGCACATTTCCCCTCGAGGCATTCGTAACGAAATCGTGACCGTTAATTGGCATAAGCGCCTTCGCCCGGCTGTGTTTTCCCCGCTTGAGCCATTGTTCTTTTCAGCCCGACTGCTTTAAAAATTTGTATGGAATCCCACAGGACCAATGTTTTTTTTTTTATGAAAAAAATAGGTTGTTTTTTTTACGATTGCGGAAGTCATGATGCTAATTATAGGTTGTGTACCGTGTATTGTTAGCAGTTTCAAGCTCATTATTTTCAGTAATGTGCTCAAGTTTACCTAGACAAATGAAATAGTATTATGTGTATGTATTTAGTTACAGAACTGTTGTTTATGGCTTTGCTGCCCCTGCCAACCCCACTTTTGTTTTCTCGTATAATTAATTTTGTTTTGTCAACAAACTTATCTCACGGCTATTTCACCATTTTCTTGAGAGCACACACTAATTTATACGGGAGAAATGAGCATCCTAGACTGTGACCCCGAATTCCAACTTTGGCATTAATAGCATGACACAACTCAAGGCCTGATTCCATTCGAGGCCTTCGTAACGAAATCTGACCGTTAAATTGGCAAAGCACCCTCGCTCGGCTCTGTTTTCCTCATTTTAGCCATTGTTCTATACAGCCCACTGTCTACATAAAATGTATGAACCCCACAAGGACCAAAGTGATGTTGAATTGAAATGACCAGGTTTTTTTTCGAATTTGCAGAAATCATAGTGCATAATAACGTTTGTACCAGTATCGTTGCCAGTTTAAGCTCATTGATTCCAGTAAATGTAATCCAGTTTACCTTGGACAAGATGAAATAGTTATATGACTAGGCAACCTGTACATTTAGTAGCAACGAAGGGCCGAGCACAAAGGATGTTAGGCGATACACTTCGCGGTCACACCATCTTGTGTTACTATTTTTCACACTCTGGACATAACGGCATTCCATGTCTTAAACCATGCGACCATCATGTATGTTGCAGTTCTTACCGTGTAATGTTGCCAGTTCAAGTTTACAACACTTCATGTTTAAAACAGACTATTGATATGTTATACCAAAATTGTAACTCAATGAATAAAAAAAATCACATGCACGCACATGTCCCCTCGAGGCATTCGTAACGAAATCGTGACCGTTAACTTGGCATAGCGCCCTCGCCCGGCTGTGTTTTCCCGCTTTAGCCATTGTTCTTTTCAGCACGGTGCTTTTAAAAATTTGATGGAATCCCACAGGGACCAATGTTTTTTTTAATGAAATAATAGTTGTTTTTTTTACAGATTGCGGAAGTCATGTTGCATAAAATGGTTTGTACCGTGTATTTTTGGCCGTTTCAAGCTCATTATTTTCAGTAAATGTGCTCAAGTTAACCTTGTACAAATGAAATAGCTATTATGTGTATGTATTATGTTACAGAACTGTTGTTATGGCTTTGCTGCCCCTGCCAACCCAAATTTGTTGTCTCGTATAATTAATTTGTTTTGTCAACAAACTTATCTCACGGCTATTTCACCATTTTCTTGAGAGCACAAACTAATTTATAAGGGGGAAATGAGCATCCTACACTGTGACCACCAAATTCCTAACTTTGGCATTGATAGCATGACACAACTCAAGGCCTGATGTCACTTCGAGGCCTTCGTAACGAAATCCTGACCGTTAAATTGGCATAGCACTCTCTCTCGGCTCTGTTTTCCTCATTTTAGCCATTGTTCTATACAGCCCACTGCCTACATAAAATGTATGGAACCCAACAAGGACCAATGTGATTTTGAATTGAAATGACGTGTTTTTTTTTTGCGATTTACAGAAATCAAAGTGCTTAATAAGGATTGTACCATGTATCGCTGCCAGTTTAAGCCCATTACTTCCAGTAAATGTAATCCAGTTTACCTTGGACAAGATGAAATAGTAATATGTCTAGGCAACCTGTGCATTTAGTAGCAACAAAGGGCCGAGCACAAGGATGTTAGGCGATACACTTTGCGGTCACACCATCTTGTTGTACTATTTGTTCACCCTCTGGACATAAGGACATTCCATGCCTTAAACCATGCGACCCATCATGTATGTTGCAGTTCTTACCGTGTAATGTTGCCAGTTCAAGTTTACAACACTTCATGTTTAAAACAGACTATTGATATGTTATACCAAAATTGTAACTCAATGAATAAAAAAAAATCACATGCACGCACATGTCCCCTCGAGGCATTCGTAACGAAATCGTGACCGTTAACTTGGCATAGCGCCCTCGCCCGGCTGTGTTTTCCCCGCTTGAGCCATTGTTCTTTTCAGCCCGCTGCTTTTAAAATTTGATGGAATCCCACAGGGAACAATGCTTTTTTTTAATGAAAAAAATAGGTTGTTTTTTTCACGATTTGCGGAAGTCATGATGCATAAATGGTTTGTACCGTGTATTGTTAGCAGTTTAAGCTCATTATTTTCAGTGAATGTGCTCAAGTTTACCTGGGACAAATGAAATAGTTATTACGTGTATGTATTATGTTACAGAACTGTTGTTATGGCTTTGCTGCCCCTGCCAACCCAAATTTGTTGTCTCGTATAATTAATTTGTTTTGTCAACAAACTTATCTCACGGCTATTTCACCATTTTCTTGAGAGCACAAACTAATTTATAAGGGGAAATGAGCATCCTACACTGTGACCACCAAATTCCTAACGTTGGCATTGATAGCATGACACAACTCAAGGCCTGATGTCCCTTCGAGGCCTTCGTAACGAAATCGTGACCGTTAAATTGGCATAGCACCCTCGCTCGGCTCTGTTTTCCTCATTTTAGCCATTGTTCTATACAGCCCACTGTCTACATAAAATGTATGGAACCCACAAGGACCAAAGTTATGTTGAATTGAAATGACCAGGTTTTTTTTCGATTTGCAGAAATCATAGTGCATAATAATGTTTGTACCATGTATCGTTGCCAGTTTAAGCTCATTGATTCCAGTAAATGTAATCCAGTTTACCTTGGACAAGATGAAATAGTTATATGACTAGGCAACCTGTACATTTAGTAGCAACGAAGGGCCGAGCACAAAGGTTGTTAGGCGATACATCTCGCGGTCACACCATCTTGTTGTACTATTTTTTCACCCTCTGGACATAACGGCATTCCATGTCTTAACCCTGCGAGCAGCACCCCCCTTGAATGTCCTCATGCAGCAAAGGGGAGCTCACAGAAGGCAGTTTCTTAATAAGCGTATATAACATTGTTTGGATGACACAATCCCTTTTCTAAGGGTCTATATAGATGAATGGAGGTCCCCCTGGACACACCTAGAAAGGATTGAAGCATTCAGGCAATTTATAGGTTGGTTCACATGATTTTTTTAACAGTAACTGCCACTTCTTATAAGTACAGTAGGGCCTACACGATTTCTTGTTGTACAGTAACTGCCATACAATATGAGCAGTACATCAAACAGTCGTCTGAAACATGGACATAAAACAGTGGTAGACAGCACCTGTGGGAACCGCTGTTTATTTACAACCTGTCACTGGACTAGGATGACTCATAGCATTGAGCTTTGCTAGCCTAGCTGCAAAAAAACTCAAGGTGATTAGATCTGCACACACTACAATGGGCTTATACTTTCTACACAAATGAATAAGGCTCGGCTGGAGTCCAGGCTATTCCAAAATTTGCCTGACCTGTACATAGCGCGCAATGTTAAAAGTGACTTTAGAATGTCAAACTAGAGGGTTTCATTGAGGGTTCCATGTAGTTTCAGCGGAATTGGCCCAAACATTTTTCAGTAATTAAAAAAAGGAAAAAAAGTGCCTTCCGGAGGCTCCCCGTTGTGGCTCGCAAGGTTAAACCATGCGACCCATCATGTATGTTGCAGTTCTTACCGTGTAATGTTGTCAGTTCAAGTTTACAACACTTCATGTTTAAAACAGACTATTGACATGTTATACCAAAATTGTAACTCAATTAATAAAAAAAATCACATGCACGCACATGTCCCATCGAGACATTCGTAATAAATGGTGACCGTTAATTTGGCATAGCGCCCTCGCCCGGCTGTGTTTTCCCCCTCTTAGCCATTGTTCTTTTCAGCCCGCTGCTTTTATAAATTTGATGGAATCCCACAGGGACCAATGTGATTTTAAAATGAAATGATAGTTGTGTTTTTTACGATTTGCGGAAGTCATGATGAATAAAATGGTTTGTACCGTGAATCGTTGACAGTTCAAGCTCATTATTTTCAGTAAATGTGCTCAAGTTTACCTTGGACAAATGAAATAGATATTATGTGTACGTATTATGTTACAGAACTATTGTTATGGCTTTGCTGCCCCTGCCAACCCCACTTTTGTTCTTTCGTATAATTAATTTGTTCTGTCAACAAACTTATCTCACGGCTATTTCACCATTTTCTTGAGAGCACAAACTAATTTATGAGGGGGAAATGAGCATCCTAGACTGTGACCACCAAATTCCTAACTTTGGCATTGATAGCATGACACAACTCAAGGCCTGATGTCACTTCGAGGCCTTCGTAACGAAATCGTGACCGTTAAATTGGCATAGCACCCTCGCTCGGCTCTGTTTTCCTCATTTTAGCCATTGTTCTATACAGCCCACTGTCTACATAAAATGTATGGAACCCCACAAGGACCAAAGTGATGTTGAATTGAAATGACCAGGTTTTTTTTCGATTTGCAGAAATCATAGTGCATAATAAGGTTTGTACCATGTATCGTTGCCAGTTTAAGCTCATTGATTCCAGTATATGTAATCCAGTTTACCTTGGACAAGATGAAATAGTTATATGACTAGGCAACCTGTACATTTAGTAGCAACGAAGGGCCGAGCACAAAGGATGTTAGGCGATACACTTCGCGGTCACACCATCTTGTTGTACTATTTTTCACACTCTGGACATAATGGCATTCCATGTCTTAGACCATGCGACCCATCATGTATGTTGCAGTTCTTACCGTGTAATGTTGCCAGTTCAAGTTTACAACACTTCATGTTTAAAACAGACTATTGATATGTTATACCAAAATTGTAACTCAATGAATAAAAAAAATCACATGCACGCACATGTCCCCTCGAGGCATTCGTAACGAAATCGTGACCGTTAACTTGGCATAGCGCCCTCGCCCGGCTGTGTTTTCCCCGCTTTAGCCATTGTTCTTTTCAGCACGCTGCTTTTAAAAATTTGATGGAATCCCACAGGGACCAATGTTTTGTTTTTTAATGAAATAATAGTTTTTTTCACGTATTGCGGAAGTCATGATGCATAAAATGGTTTGTACCGTGTATTGTTGGCCGTTTCAAGCTCATTATTTTCAGTAAATGTGCTCAAGTTAACCTTGTACAAATGAAATAGTTATTATGTGTATGTATTATGTTACAGAACTGTTGTTATGGCTTTGCTGCCCCTGCCAACCCCACATTTGTTCTCTCGTATAATTAATTTGTTTTGTCAACAAACTTTTCTCACGGCTATTTCACCATTTTCTTGAGAGCACAAACTAATTTATGAGGGGGAAATGAGCATCGTAGAGTGTGACCACTAAATTCCTAACTTTGGCATTGATAGCATGACACAACTCTAGGCCTGATGTCCCTTCGTGGCCTTCGTGACGAAATCCGAAATCGTGACCGTTATATTGGCATAGCACTCTCTCTCGGCTCTGTTTTCCTCATTTTAGCCATTGTTCTATACAGCCCACTGCGTACATAAAATGTATGGAACCGAACAAGGACCAAAGTTATTTTGCATTGAAATGACCAGGTTTTTTTTCCGATTTACAGAAATCATAGTGCATAATAAGGTTTGTACCATGTATCGTTGCCAGTTTAAGCTCATTGCTTCCATTAAATGTAATCCAGTTTACCTTGCACAAGATGAAATAGTTATATGACTAGGCAACCTCTACATTTAGTAGCAACGAAGGGCCGAGCACAAAGGTTGTTAGGCGATACACTTCGCGGTCACACCATCTTGTGTTACTATTTTTTCACCCTTTAGACATAACGACATTCCATGCCTTAAACCATGCGACCCATAATGTATGTTGCAGTTCTTACCGTGTAATGTTGCCAGTTCAAGTTTACAACACTTCATGTTTAAAACAGACTTTTGGCATGCAATACCAAAATTGTAACTCAATGAATAAAAAAAAAAAATTGGTGACCGTTAACTTGGCATAGCGCTCTCGCCCGGCTGTGTTTTTCCCGCTTGAGCCATTGTTCTTTTCAGCCCGCTGCTTTTAAAAATTTGATGGAATCCCACAGGGAACAATGCTTTTTTTTAATGAAAAAAACAGGTTGTTTTTTTCACGATTTGCGGAAGTCATGATGCATAAAATGGTTTGTACCGTGTATTGTTAGCAGTTCAAGCTCATTATTTTCAGTGAATGTGCTCAAGTTTACCTGGGACAAATGAAATAGTTATTATGTGTATGTATTATGTTACAGAACTGTTGTTATGGCTTTG